>JALIGW010000001.1:143810302-144012802 GCA_023053685.1 Diadophis punctatus similis | reverse complement strand
GTGGAAAGGAAGGATGACTTACAATCAAAATATGCCACTGCCTCCAGTTTCCACATTTTTGAAAAGGGGAAAAAGTATAACGACAGAAAAGGAAACAAATATTGGGATTTATTTAAAAAGGAGAACAACAAAAAGCAACAAGACAAAGTGATCTACACTGCATTCTCTCATTGGGTAGTTAGCTTATAGTTCAGCACATTTTCGTGTTCCAGTTGATTAAGTTAATTAAACTGGATTAAGCTTGCTGTGTGATCATGTATGCAAAACCTGGGATAATAACTAATACATTTATTAACATTGAATGATTAATATTAATGAATCTTGTGCTCACTAGAACTATTGGGTTTGGAGTGCAAAAATCTAAATGACCACTGGGTGGCAGTGGAAAACCACTTTGTGTGGTTATTGGGAGCTTGGCAACTCAGATCCATGGACAGTCCATCCACTTCATCAGTTTCTAAAAAAAGGGGGGGGGGATGGAGTTCCAATTCAAAAATTATGAACAGACGACTATTTGACATCTCAAAATTATTTCAGAGGTTGCTCCTGGCAAGGATTACTAACGACCCTATATTTCTTAAGCACAACCTGCTTTATCAACAGGGACAGGCCTTAAGTTCTAATTTATGGGTGTTCCAATTTAGAGGGTGCATCTGTAAATTGCTGCTGTTACAAAATGCTGTTGCCAATTCTTTAGTTGGCATATATTTTAAAAGCCACAGTGTGCATCAATTGCATTGAATTTTACTTTTTCCCGGGCCTAATCTAAAGTGCTAAGGTTCTCATGAGAAATATATAATGCTGAAAATGGTAGAAGGAGACGAAGACTAACTGTAAGGAAGATGGGCTCAGTTGCAGTGTTGATGGGTGCACCATTGGAAGCTCTTGAAGGACCAGGCTGGGGAAACAGATCCTCCTGGGGAATATGTATATGGTTGCTAAGAGTCCACAACAACTTCATGACACACAATGTCAATCTAATCAAAGCCTTAAGATTTAGAGCTGGCCTAGTCTCAGACAGCTCAAGAGGAATCAAGAAAATTAAAGATGAAAGCCAAGCTCAGGTAAAGAGATCTGATATATAAGAAGAGATCAGGAGAAAAGAGGATTCAAAAGAGATAACATGAAGCGAAAGAAAAGAAAAATGGGGATAATTGGAAGCAGAATGTTAAAATGTGCCGTGAATATCATCATAAAGTGTTTCTTCACAAAATGGCTGCCATGGTATGTATGGCCAGTTATAATCACTAGTTTCACATCAGGGAAAACTGGCCAATGCTCCTGCATGAAGATAATTTATATCTTTGAAACAGCAATTTCCTGATTCATTCTATGTCCCTTTTTCAGAAAAATACCCTGGCCATGCCAAGGCCTAGGTATAACTTGGCATCAAGACAGAGATAGATTCTGAAACCCTGTATATAAACTCTCTTCTTTGACCTTTAGTTTTATTTTCATGCAGAATCATCTTTTCTTTTCCAAACCATCCTTATGCAGGATCCACCCACTCCAATTATTCCTCACCAGCTTACAAAATTATATCCAACTGAAAATGTCATAAAAAAAAACCAAGAACCACACTCCTGGCAATTATTTTGTCTTTCCCTTGTACTACTCCCTTCTCTCTCTCTCTCTCTCTCTCTCTCTCTCTGGCTGTCTTAAAACGTCCTTAGTTTGACCCAATGTTCTTTGTACTCCTTTTAAATCCAGTTTCCCCAATCTTCACTTTCTGTTATTTTTCCTATGGGATGTTCCCTAGCTCTGACTTTCTCATGGTTCCTTTCACTTTATGATTTATTTATTTATTTATTTGTGAGATTTATATACCGCCTCACAGTGCAAGCACTCTCTAAGCGGTTTACACCAGTAAGCAATGTATATTTATATTGCCCCCAACAATCTGGGTCCTCATTTTACCTACTTCGGAAGGATGGAAGGCTGAGTCAACCTTGAGCCGGTGAAATTTGAACCACTGACCTGCGGATCAGTGTCAGCTAAAGTGGCCTGCAGTACCTGCCTCTAACCGCTGCGCCACCTCAGCTCATAAATGATCATTTTTTCTCATTCAGATAGCTCATTAAATGGCTACATAAACTAAACATACCTTAGCATAACATTGTACAAACACAGTCCATTTACTCAGTTTATTGTTTGTTTATCATGTGTCACCCATTGGCTTAACTAAGCCATGGTTAATATGATTTAAATAGGCGATCTACTATTCTTATTCCACCTTGGCATAAACTCTTCCTGGGGGAATTGGAAAGAAGCAAGGTGATAGGAGGAACAGCTATTTGGGATGAATGTCTCAGTAACCTTAAAGAACTCTAGGAGGCTGTTACTTCATCTTGTGTTTAAAAAAAAAACCCATTTGAAAACAATAACAATAAACTGCTGTAGCCCAATTGGGGTTGTTAGCCTGTTTCATCCCATAATATACCAACAGGGATGCATTTGAGAAATGAAAGAAAGGAGACGCTCTGTTTTTGGAAAGCCAGTCTAGCAATTCATCTTTGTATGACTGTAGGAGGAGATAATTATAGCACTAGCACTGATGATGTTTCCTAGTTTGGGTAATGAAACATCTGTAAGAAAACAATCAAGCTCAGAGAGCACCAAGGACCCCTCATTTCAACCCTGAGCTACAAATATTCTCCTTTAATGGAGATAGTTATGGATGAACTTCTAATGAAAGCGAATATACCAGTGGTGGATTCCTACCGGTGCGGTCCACTCTACCGCACCGGTAAGGGCTGGCCGATTACGTAATTTGCGTGCGACACTGGTCCATCATCTTCACCGGTCCGTCGCGCGTCACCATCTTTTTTTCAGAATTTTTGGGCTTTTTTTGCTTTCTGCGCATAAGTGTAAGCAAAATCGCGCAAGGGGCACGCGCGTGTAGCATACGTGCGCATGCACAAAACATGGAGATGTGCGCGCAGCACACAGGTAGCAACTTCGAGAGCAACCCGCCCCTGGAATATACGTGTCCCAGGATAATGTTGCAGGATCCAATCTGGGCCAGTCACTGGGACCAGAGGTTTAGTTTTCTGAACTTTTGGACTCATGTTGGAGCTCATCCTCAGGGAATTTCTCTCTAGGAGAGTGTGACAATCTTACTCCCTATGATTGAGTAGGGAAGGGGTATTTAGCCCAAATAAACCATTTAAGTATGTTGTAGAAATACAATCACAGAGTTATCCTCATATCCCCCCCAGGCTACCCATAAGTCTTCTCTGGATCATCTCTACTCCTTCCTCCCAACCCCAACCCCATTTTCCCATTGCCAGAAGTCCTCTCCTACTAGGCATTGCTAGCAGAGTGTCTTTTGTTCTCCATTTTGAGGGTGCCCAAGAAGATTCCATAGAGGAGAGCTGACCTCCAGTTGTCCACCTTTCTCACCCCATTCCTAAGAGGTCGGTAAGGGGTGTGCATAAGCGCATAATTGTGCCTACCATTCCTATCCTAATGTACCCATATATTCATACCTCTTTTACTCTTATTCATGCTTGTACTATCACATATACATTCAATCATGTTTTACTGTTTATACTTTGCTTATAATCATATATGCTTGACAAATAAATAAACAAATTATTCCCAAAGAAGGTATCCAGATGCAGATGACAAGAAGCACTTTCATATTTGAAAAAAAAAAACACAGGACAATGAATAACTCGACAGAACATTTCATGGGGACGGAGAGAAAGATCTTCAAATCGAGGAAGCCTCTAAAAGAACAAGACCAAGGGAAGGAAAAGTAGGAGAACTTATCTGACCATAGCAAAGATGAGTGACTGCTTTGTTTACTTTAGGCTTTGTTTCAAGAATTCTGAATGCTGAATTATTTAAAAGCTCAGTAGGCCGGAGATAGCTTTGTTCTGCAACTGTTATGTCTGAGTAATGATAGAAGGGACCCAGTTTGCTGGGAAACTGGCGAGTTTCCAAGGGCATTTAAATACCCCATTCACTTAAAATTTGCCTCTATGATATAAGAAGCAGCTTACAAAGAAGAAATGCAACAAAATGCATATGTGTGTGTGTGCATGTATATCTATCTATATGTGTATGTATATACGTATTATACATATACATATATACATATATCAAGAGAGTAAAAGAATTGACATGGAAATGGGCTGATCACATAGCAAGAAGAACTGATGACAGGTGGACCAAGGCAGTCATAGAGTGAATTCCACTTAATAAAAAGCAACCATGAAAGAGACCTAAAATGAGATGGATCGACAACATCAGTAAGTATTGGGGGCCCAACTGGCAAAAAAAAGCTCAGGACTGTATTGGTTGGATACATGCTGAAGAGGCCTTCGTTTTGCAGTGGATAGACAATGGTTAGGATGATGATGATGATGATGATGATGATACAGTAATATACACAGTATAGACATAAATATACAGTACATAGACAGATTAAAAATATATATGTATATACATGAGACTTAGAATTATAATTTCATCCAACACTGAAAACAAGGGAATAAATACTGTAAAACTGCAAAGTCATAGCACAGCAGCCATTTTTTTTTAAAAAATGGCTGTTGTACTATGCCTTTGCAGTTTTACAGTATTCATTCTAGAGAGAGAAAATCTTTTCTAAGATCTCAAAAGGTATAACAAGAAGACCAAAACTGTTTATTGAAGAAGGGAAGGGATACTGAAATGGGAATGCTATTCCAGGGAAGGCATGTTTTCCATGACTATCCAGACCACAGATTTCAGTGGATCCCCTCAGAACTGAGCATCTTAAAGAACATGGACTAACTTTTACAGAGCAGCCATTCCTGAGTCTTGAAACTGTATAAGGTTGGAATGGTGAAATGCTCCCGGTTCGGGCGGGCCAGTCGGTCGTCATAGAGCCGATAGAGCCGATAGCGATCGCAGTGCGAGGCTTCCCCCACCCGCCTGGATGCCACCATTTGGGTTCTTTTACCCTCTGCGCATGCACAAAGCGTTCTGCACATGCACAGAGTGTAAAAGAACCCAAATGGCGGCGTCCAGGCGGGTGGGGGAAGTGGGTGGAGGAAGCCTCGCGCTGCGATCGCTATCGGCTCTATCGGCTCTATGACGACCGACCGGCCCGCCCGAACTAGGAGAATTTCACTCCCTCAGATTATCTTTGGAAATACAAGGGAAACCAATGCTGCTAAAATGTATCCCTCCCTTCTTCCCTTCCTGTATAAACTTTCCTCGGAATTTCAATTTGGGAAGTATTCGAAGGTACAGTTTTATTTTTCAGAAAATAACAACAGTATTAGGTTCAGGTTAGTCCTTAATTTTATCACAGACTCAACATTAACCACTCCTTAAATGTTACACTTCTCAGGGTCAGTGAAGAAAACTTGTTAAGTCAACTTAATACAATTTTAGGACAGAAAAAAAA
Organism: Diadophis punctatus similis; assembly: GCA_023053685.1. Taxonomy (NCBI): domain Eukaryota; kingdom Metazoa; phylum Chordata; class Lepidosauria; order Squamata; family Dipsadidae; genus Diadophis; species Diadophis punctatus. The sequence goes on along the minus strand of JALIGW010000001.1, from coordinate 144,007,401 downwards.
TATGTAAAAGAAACCCCCCCAGAAAGGTAGCTATTCTGCATTTAGTTTATGACAGTTATCTGTCACTAGGTGGTAGTATTTCCTTGTGATATTATTTTGTAACTGTTAGAAATGAGTACTGTAAGAGTTTTGGTACTGAAGTATGGTATGGTCGTTTTCGGTTTCTTGTATGGTAAATTAAAACAGTCTTCCCTTAACAGATGCTTTCCAGATTGAATAATTATTCCTATAATTCTTACCAAGATGGCTAAAGGTGGGGAAACAGTTGAGTTCATCAAATATTTAATAAAGGATGGGAAGACCAAAGGTTCCCAGTATATGCTCAAACAAAACAAAAATAATAGTTAAAGGAAAGGACAAATGTAAATACAGGTAATCCTCAAGTTATTACTGTAATTGAACCTAGCAATTACAGTAATCATTCGGGTTATACAGCAGGTCACCACAGCGAACACAGCAGTTGTTAAGCATATGCCATAGTCGTTAAGCAAATATTTTGTTCACAACATGGAGATTTTAACCAGAAACTAGAAGTAAACAGTGGTTTCTGGCAAAACAGTTGTAAATCATGGTCACCTGACCACGGGGCACCACAAATAGCCATAAATGCAGGCTGGTTCCCAAGTACCCAAAATGCAGTCACGTAACCATGGTTGTGTGTGTGTCAATATCAGGACTTCAAAACAGGATTCTAGGTAGCTTTTTGTTGGTCCATTGTAACTTTGAATGGTCGCCAAGCAACCAGCCATAAATTGAGGACTACCTGTGCACAAAGCAATTACAAACACTAGCAAACTAGGATCTTTCTTACAACGCAGCACATCTCTAACTAAACTAGCTTACTATTTATTATACGACTCAGTCAAGAAGTCTCCCAGGGACTTGACTCCACAGGAGTACAAGAGTACCACCTGTCCGTATCTCCTTGTTGGCAGCCATATCTGTTCTTCCATCTCTTTCCCAGTTAACAGGGAAGCATAAACTATACAGGTGCAATTCATGCACTGTGCTAATTCAGGAAGCTCACTGACTGCAAGTGAATGTGTTCCCTCCTTACCCCCTCACACCGGACGCTTTAACCCCGTCTGGAGCATTGCTCGATGCTGAATTGCGGAGCATCATGGAGCAGCCACCATTGCTAGTTTCCAGCAACCTAGCCTGCGAAACCAGGTATTAGCAACTGAAGGAGTATTGGGATTACTGTAATATTTACTGCACTCCTGACAAGGCTGCCCTTAAGGGCTCTTTGTAGAGTCCTTAGTGCTCTCTGAGCTTGGTTTTTTGCTTGACGTTGTTTTTTTTACCCGGTTAGGCAAAATCATAATCACTTGTTTCAACAGGGAGGCAGATTTTTGAGGTGAAAGTAAGACTTCTTGGCAGGAAGAAATGAAGCCTGGTCTCTGTGGATGATGATCACCACATTAACATCAGGATCAGCAACACATTCTGTGCAGGCAGAGCCGCCTTCTGCTTCAGTAAACAGATTATTTAGAAGATCTCTGATCCCCCAAAGCAGATGCTGCCTTACAGGGCTCTTGAAAGGTACAGCAGCAGAAGGTAGGCTCAGAAGCTCACTTGAAAACAAAAGATTGCAGCTGGCAAAGAGAAGGCAAATCATGTGGTCCCACTGATCCTGTGACAATCGTGCCAGATTATTTGGATCCTGAAACAATATTTATTTTATTTATTATGTATTTTTTTATTACTTTATAAGTAACTTGAGATGGCAAACATACATGATACTCCTTCCTCTTCCTATTTTCCCTGCAACAGCAACAACTAACCCTGTGAGGGGAGTTGGGGTGAGACAGAGAGAGAGAGAGAGAGAGAGAGAGAGAGCATGTGTGTATAAGGAATAGGAAGGACATCCATAGATTCCCATTAGCATAGGTGAATGATGATGTTTGTCCATCGTGTTCGAAGAGGACCTTGACATCTAACAGGTTGTGGGCTGTCCACGATGTGTCCGCAGGTGGCTGGTAAGGCCTATATGGGCACGAAATGTTCCGCCACATGTCAGGCAGACATGTGTGGGCCAGGGGTGGGTTGCACTTACCTCGCTACCGGTGCGCTGCCATGTTGTGTGCGCGCATGTGCGGCACATGCACACGCCCCCTCATGCAAGTTTTGCTTCCTGCGCATGCACGGAAGCAAAATCTCGCTGAAATCTTGCAAGGGGACGCACGCGCGTGATTTCGGTGATTTTTTGCTTCTGCCCATGCGCGAAAGTGAAATCTCGCTAAAATCTTGTGCGCGTGTGCGTCCCCTTGCAAGATTTTGCTTCCGTGCATGTGCAGAAGCAAAAAATTGCCAGAAAATTCTGGAAAAAAGATGGCGGCGCGCAACAGACCGGCAAAGACGGCACCGGAGCCATCACACACAAATTGGGCAATTGGCGGGTCCCTACCGGAATGGCACACTGGACCGTATTGGTAGGAACCACCTCTGGTGTGGGCACCATTGTTGCAGCATTTGCAGCTCTGGCTTTGCGGAGTGCTCGCTTTTCTTCTTCTATGGCTGTTCTTCTGTCCTCAGATATTTGGCAGCCTTGGTGGATCAGCGTGCGCCATGTTGATCGATCTTGTGCCAGGGTTTCCCAGGAGGTGGTGTCGATATCCAGGGACTTGAAGGAGGCTTTCAACGTGTCTTTGTATCACTTCCTTTGCCCCCCGTGCAATCACTTTCCTTGAGACAGCTCACCATAGAGGAGCTGTTTAGGGATGCGATGGTCTGGCATCCTTGCAACATGTCCTGCCCAGCGTGTCTGGGCTTTCATCAGCAGGGTGTGAACTGAGGGCAGGCCTGCTCTGTAGAGGACTTCTGTGTCTGGCACCTTGTCCTGCCACCGGATCCTCAGAATTCTACGGAGGCAGGTCATGTGAAAGTGAACCTAGCATAGGTGAATTCTGATGTCAAACAGCATTCCTTTTCTTTCATAGCAAGCAATGTAGTTCCTCCCGAAACTCATAGGGACCTAATGATTTGAAACTCAATGTTCAGTTCATTGCATGTGGTGCGGTAAATAGTAGCATAACACTTGTACATGAAAGACAAATGTGAGTTTCTAGATTTCAGTCTAGACCCAGGCCTACCCCATGGTGAGGGCCATAGAAATATTTTAAAAGCACTGAGAAACAACTCTAAACATTTCATCTGAATGATAATGCTGTTTGCCTATTGCCCACTTAAGAGTGGATTTTATCATCTATAAAAAATTAATTCTGTAGGGTTTTTTTAAATAGTGTGGTTTTTTTTTCTTGGTTCAATCTTGTCTGATTGTCGGAGACTGCCTGGACAAGTCCCTGCAGATTTCTTGGCAAGGTTTTTCAGAAGTGGTTTGTCATTGCTTCCTTCCTAGGCTGAAAAAAGAGGGACCGGCCCAAGGTCACCCAGTCAGCTTTGGATCCAAGGCAATAGCAATAGCACTTAGACTTATATACCGCTTCATAGTGCTTTACAGCCCATTCTAAGCGGTTTACAGAGTTCAGCCTATTGCCCCCAACAATCTGGGTCCTCATTTTACCGACCTCAGAAGGATGGAAGGCTGAGTCAACCTTGAGCCTGGTGAGATTTGAACAGCTGAACTGCTGAACTGCAGTGCTGCACTTTAACCACTGTGCCACCTCGGCTCTTAGGCAGGACTAGAACTCATGGTCTCCCAGTTTATAGCCTGTTGCCTTAGCTACCACACCAAACTGGCTGTTGGTGAAGAAATTACATGCTTGAAAAAAATACAGTTGATGTAATACACTTGTGCAGAAATCCGGTTGATAAGCAACATACCATCCTATATTTGGTAAAAGGTAAAAGCTGTTTGCTGTGAGTTCTTAAGGTTAAAAATGCAAATGAAACCAACAACGAATAAATAATTTTTTAAAAAATGTATTTTTCTGCCAGAAATGCCTGTAGCCTCACAAGACGGCTTTGTTATGCCCAGGAGAACACCGAGAAGACTATATTTTGTTTTGTCTACATCACATCCAATGGATGATTCTCAGAGATTTATATTTAGCTTGTTATTATTACAGCTTTTAAAGATGTACATCAATCACTCTGCAAGATGGATAAACCAGCCAGAGTTATTGACTTGTTCCTATTTTTATTTGGAGAATGGAAGTCAAGTGGTTCAAATATGACCAAAACATTTGAGGAAGTGGGCCTGAAAGAGGAAGATGGGCTACCAGGTTATGGCTGAAAAATCCAGATGGCAGCAAAGAGATATGGAAATTTTTTTTAGATTATTTGTCCGCCTTTATTATTTTTGAAAATAACTCAAGATGATAAACGTACTTAATCCTGCTTCCTTCCTGCTATTTTCCTCACCACAACAACCCTGTGAGGTGGGTTGGGCTGAGAGATAGTGACTGACCTAAGCTGACCCAACCAGCTTTCATGTCTACGGTGGGACTAGAATTCACACTCTCTTGGTTTCTACCTGGGTGCCATAAGCTCTTCTAACACATTATTGACATCTACTTCGTTGACTTGCTTTCTACAGCCCACAGCTAAGATAACATAGCATCATACACAGTGGTGGGTTCCTACCGGTGCGGTCCATTCTGTCGTTCCGGTAGCGGCCTGCCGATTGCACAATTTGCACGTGACGACTCCGGTGCCGTCTTTGCCAGTCTGTCGTGCGGCGCCATCTTTTTTTCTGAATTTTTGGCCATTTTTTGCTTCCTGTGCATGCACGGAACTAAAATCTCATGAGGGGACGCGCGCGCACGAGAGATTTCAGCGATTTTTTGCTTCTGCGCATGCACAGAAGCAAAAAATCATCGAAATCGTGCGCACGCACGTCCCCTCATGAGATTTTGGTGATTTTTTGCTTTCTGCGCAAGCGCGGAAGCAAAATTGCGCAAGGGGATGCGCGTGGTAGGCAGGTAAGAGGAACCCGCCCCTGATCATACATACAAACAGGGGTAGGGTTTCCTTTCCCCTTACCCAGTATTTTATCTGAGGGGAATTGCTTCTTTCTAACTATGTAGATCTGGTGTAGTACTTACATTGCAGTTCCACTCAACATGGCGGAAAACCATACTGTTGATTTTCAATCATCCTAGTTGCAAGTCACCTGCCAGCATTCCTTCCCTCCCAACCCCAGAAAAGTAGGACTCACTGTTTTGGGTCCCTTTCTGCATTTTGGGAAGGGCTACAGGCAGTAGTGGGTTCCTACCAGTGCAGTCCACTCTATAGCACCCGTAGTGGCCCGCTGGTGATGTCACAGTACCGGTGCGGTCGGTTGCCGGTGCCTGAGTGCCGCCAATTTTTTAAAAAAATTTCTTCTGCGCATGCCCAGAAGCCGAGTTTCCGGCACTGCTCATGCGCTGCCTTCCTACCCCACAGTGAGCCCAAGCAGGGGAGGATGGCTGAGGGAGCGCGTGAGACACTGAAAGAACGGGCGGCAAGAGCTATCTCCATTCCCCTCTCTTCAGCATGAACGCGTGGTGATGATCCTAGGCATTTCGCACGTTTGAGGCTTCTCGAGCTGCTGAGGGGAGGAGGAATGGGCAGCAGGACCTATCTCAGTTCCCCTCCCTTCAGCAGTCTGAGAAGCCACGCCCACCCGGTCACATGGCTGGCAAGCCACGCCCACAAAATAAGCCACGCCCACAGAGTGGTAGTAAAAAAATTAGGAACCCGCCCCTGGCTACAGGGCAAAAAGAATATCTTATGCCTTGCAATGTTTACCACACATACACAGCCTGGCATGGCCTTCAGGCTGATGGGAGTTATGTACCCCCTAAGGAGGGGTGGGGAGCCATGGCCCTTGTTGGCTTAAGAATTCTTGGAGTTGAAGTCCACAAGTCATAAAAGGGCCGTGGTTCCCCACCCCTGTTCTAAGGCATCGTTTCTCAGCATCAGCAATTTTAAGATCTGTGGACTTCAACTCCCAGAATTCACCTGGGAGTTGGTCCACATAGCTTAAAGTTGCTGAGAAACGCTTCTCTAATGAATTCACTTCCTTCTTCTGATTTCCTCTGTGTCTCCTGTCAGCCATCTTCTGAAACATGGTCTCTGCAACTTCAGTGGTATCGACAAGAACTGATTAAGGCTAAAACAAATGAGACTTGCTCAAGAACTGCTTACAAAGCTGGAGTTGTTGGTCCAGAATGAGCACTAGATGAAGGCATCGACTTTTAGCAATGGAACAGTGGTTTACAGCCCTCTCTAAGAGGTTTACAGAGTCAGTATATTGCCCCCAATGATCTGGGTCCTCATTTTACTGGCCTCAGAAGGATGGAAGGCTGAGTTAACCTTGAGCTGGTTAGGATTGAACTGCTGGCAATGGGCAGAGTCAGCCTGCAATAATTCATTCTAACCACTGTGCCACCACGGCTTTAGATGACTTGTGATCCACATGATTTATCTATTACTTATCTCGATCTATCTCATCCATCCATCCATCCATCTCTATCTCACGTTCTGCCTATACTGTATATTTATCTAACAGTAATTATGCTTGCATAGCACTATTACCCATGATTAACATAAGCATTTCTGCCAACCTAACAGTTTGGAAGCATGTAAAAAATGCAAGCAGAAAAAACAGGGACCACTTTGATGGGAAGGTAACAGCGATTTAGTCATGCCACTGGCCACATGACCACAGAGACGTCTTCGGACAGCGCTGGCTCTTCGGCTTTGAAATGGAGATGAGCACTGCCCATAGAGCTGGAAACAACTAGCACGCATAAGCAGGGGAACCTTTACCTTTTACCTTAACATAAGGATAATATTCCAAATTGCTTGGTGTTTTATGACATGGTATTTCCAGACTGTAAATCTCTGGTAGATCATCAAATGTCAGCTAGTAGGTGCAGAAAAGTCTATTACTATTTATTAATATTCGGATGTTTACATTCCTGATTATGATATGTGTAGGAAATAACCAAGCTGAGTCCAAGGGTGAGATCAAACACATTATCAGTCATGAGTTGCTTCACGCCCACAAGAGATCTAAGTCCAGGCTACCGTGAATTCCTTATTTACCGCCAAATTGCTTTAACCATTAGTAGTTCAGATTCGTGTAGAGAGCTTAAGCTTGCAATAAATCTTTATGCTCATTTGAACTGCCTGAATCTCCTGATTTTCCTGATGCTTGACATCACGCCTGTATAAATTAGCCACACAATCTGAGTTTACAAAAGGCAATGCACTAACTTATGATTGACTAATTGTGGCTCAGTGTATCCTGCCAACATTGCAACTGGCTTAGAAAACATACTATATGGTTTAACTGTGGTCTGCTTCACCACTACTGAAACAAAAGCTGGGTCCTCTACTTGCCTTTGTTACAACCTGAGCAAATTTCAACATCTGAATTTCTAATGAAGGCAGCATGTTTTCTCTCATTAGATTCAACCTCATAAATATTAACTTAGAAGAGCTGCTGTAGCATAAGCCAAGATAGTTACCGAATAAGCTTCTGACTGGAGGAACACCGAAAAAAAAAACAGTATAAATGATACACTAGATACTTCTCATTTTAAAGAGAGGTAATAAAATTTAGAATCCATGTTCTCCACTCATAAAAGAGATTGAACGAAGGGGGCGGGGTGTTGGTGTTAAGAAATTATCATTGACTTACTGGTACTCATTTTGCCAATCCCAAATATCTCTAAAGATTCCTCTCTGCAGATGGAGCAAGAGAATTCAGAGCTCTTTTCATAGCAACCAGGTCAATTACCGTATTTTTCGGAGTATAAGACCCTTCTGGAGCGCTGGGATAAACACCTCCCCCTTTCTACTTACCATACATTTAAAAGCTGTTTGGCTCCATACTTACTTGTGCATACAATTCCTTTTAACCACACTTTAACTTTATACAACAACTTCACTCTTTTACATTCAGTACCTGTATGTGGGCACCACAGCTTTGCTGGCTGTGGAGTTCTGGGAGTTGAAGTCCACAAGTCTTAAAGTTGCCAAGGTTGGAGATCCCTGTAAATCTAGAAAACTTAACAACATAAAGAAGCTTTTTAAAATAAATGCTTGCTCTGAAGAGGCCCAGTGCTATTGTATCTTCTTTTAAATAATAGAGAATAATGTATACTTCCAGAAATTTTAATTAATTTTAACAGCTCTGTACAAGTATAGTCTGAAATGTAACAGTGTCCTGTTTAGTATTAGAGTTTAGTTACCTTGGAGTAGATCCATTTAAATAATTGGGAAAAGTTAATGTGACTACATTTAAGAAAACTTTCTGGCATAATGTGCATTTCTCCAATTCTTTGCTATTTCTATGGGTCAGGCACACATGCACAGAAATACACAGCAAACAGTGTACATCATCTGTGATGTTTGCTGTTTGCTGTTTGGCAAATTGCTTGGAGGCAGAGGCCTTTTTTCCTTGTTTTCCTCCCCCAAAACTAAGGTGCATCTTATACTCCGGTGCATCTTATACTCCGAAAAATACGGTAATTATTACTGCATCATCTAACAGATTAACGGAGTTGGAAGGGACCGTGGAGGTCTTCTAGTCCAATCCCCTATTCAAGCAGGAGACCCTATATCAGGGGTCCCCAACTGGGCCTTGAGCTTTTCAGAAGCAGGCTGTGGAAATGGCGGGCGAGCGTGGGCATATGCATGCACATCCCCAGTCATGTGAGCAGTGGGTGACTGTGTGCATGCATAGTCCATCTGGAGGCAAGTTGTTCCACTGATCAATTGTTTCAACTGTCTTTAATTTCTTTCTCCTTAGTTCTAGGTTGCTTCTCTCCTTGATTAGTTTCCATCCATGGCTTCTTGTCCTGCCTTCAGGTGCTTTGGAGAGTAGATGGACCCTGCATCTGCATATAATAAAATATGTCTATTTAGTAGCTTAGGAGAATGGCTTTTTTTTTTTTTTGCTTTGTTTGAATGGGAGCTGGCTGCCGCAATGTGTCAGCTTCTAGTGTTGCTATTATTTCCAAGAATGCCTCTGGCCTCCACTCTGGCCCCTAAGTAGAACAAGGAATGGCTATGATTGATCCTAGGTATGAGACCTTTGTGCCTAGACCTTGGCAATAAGATTGGTGAAACAGGCGCATTTCTCTTGTCTGACAACTACTTAGAATCACAGTGATTCTGCTCCGTAGAAGCATTAAAGTCATAGGCTGCTGTGACACTTTTGTTAGATCCTTCAAAGACAAAATCTATTATCTTTGTCCTGAGTTTTATTTTGTCAAATTTATACTTGCCACAATTCTCAGGTTCTAACCCTCTACTGAAGGTGGGGATCAGAAGGAGCATATTATGGTGATTCTGCTTGGTGATGGAATCTGCAGTTAGAGTGGGGGGTGGGGGTGGAAGTAAGAGACTGGCTAGTTTGAAATCCCTGCAGGGGAGGAAACAACAGAGATCTGATCGCTCCTAAAATCCCTGGAGCCCCTTATCTGGTTGTTCCTGAGAGACTGCAGCCAGTCTGATGAGATTCTTGTAAATAGGCAAGTAGCAATAAAGAAACTGATCAGCTCACAGTTGTTCTGGTTCCTTGCACCTGGACAGCTCCTACCTTGTTGGCCAATTCCAGTCGATGGGGATACAAGAAACAGTGAAGCTGGTATGTACGAGGGTGAGTCAAAAAGCAATGCCATTTTCTTTATTTCAGGTGAAGTTTTTGATAAAAATACCTGAATTTTTTCCCAGTTATAAATGATTATATCTGAAATATTTTGTTTCTTACTTTTCAGGGTTTTAGACTCACAAGGAAAATTCAAAATGGCTGCCCCCTTAGAGTTGCGTCAAAAACAAAGAGCGGTGATTGAATTCCTTGTTGCTGAGGGGGAAACCCCTGTGAACATTCACAGACGATTACAAAATGTGTTTGAGGACAATACTTTAGATTATAGCAATGTATGCAGGTGGGTCTGTCGTCTGAATGATGAAAAGGTGGGAACTGTGAGCGTAGCCGATAAACCCCGTTCTGGCCGGCCGTCCTCTTCTGTGAATCCTGCCAATAAAGCAATTTCATGAGGCAGGGATACATGCTCTCATTCGAAGGTGGAACATTACTATTGAGAGAAACGGTGACTATGTTGAGAAGTAGGGATGTGATCCACAGAGGACCAGCTTCCTTTTGATGTATGCTACATGTTCCTGTGTTGGTAATTATACCTGTCCTAAAGAAAATGGCATTACTTTATGAGTCACCCTCGGTATTCTAGCATGTGATATCTCGAGGCTTGGCTCTGTCAATGCTTCTTTTTAACATCAATATGAACTCACCACAAGAAGGGTTCAGGACAGGTGTTCATTTGACATGAGCTATCATTAGTAAGCTGACAGTACTCAATTGTACATCATCCAGGCCTAGTTGGAGATGCTGTTCTAACCTAATGTCTGGAGGCACTGAGGTTCTGAGTGGATAAGAACATTCCAGACGGCCCCCTGGTTCCATGACAGTTCCATTGTGCCAAACTTTGGATGTAAACCAGATGAAGAACACCACAGAGATGCTACTTTATTGTGTAGGGTATATTAACGGAATCTTGAAAGCTTAAAAGGTTCCTCCTTTAAAAGGCAAGAAAGGAAAGGTAGAGCTTTTCTTTCTCATGCTTACAAATTTCCCAGGGGTGAGTCACAATTTTACTTTTCCCGCTTTCTTCTCAAGGTAAGAGCTAAATTTCTCTGTGTATTGTGGGTTCTGGATGGGTTCTTCTTTCCATAAAGAATTTGATGACTCTCCTGAATTTGTAACTTTTCTAGACAAGGAAGCCTTGGCATCAGTCCTTCATGCCCTTAGCACCACATGCCAGCATTATAGTAACTCTCTTTAAAAGGAATTTGAAAATGATTCAGAATTTTCAGTGGGAGTAAAATGGATATTTTGTGAAATTATCTATGACATGTTCTCCCAATCGGAAAGGCATGTGTTAGAGCGTGGCTTCCTCTATCTTAGAGTGTTTCCCAGGCAGTAAAAATCCCTAATTCCAAGAAACATACATTCTAAAATAGTGGGAAACTCTAAAAAAAAATGAAAGGGAGAAGGGAGGGAGAGACGACTATGAAGGGAAGGATATGACCAAATGTAAATAAAGCTGAAAAGCTCAGTTACAATTATTATGAGTTGAAAGGAGTAAACCCAAACTACCAAAATATTAATTTTGAAGGTGGTAATTGAAAGAGACAAAACCATGTGCATACAGTATTCAGAGAGATGGTATCAAATATAGTATTTCACATAACTCTCTTGTAAGGCTGAGGGTTGTGGGTTTTTTTGTGTTAAATCCATCTGGATTTAAGATATGCAGTCAGTAATTTTAGACTCCGGGCAGTGGTTTTATTCACTATGTACCTAGCTTCCACTTTGGATGGCCATCAGGTTCCCACTTAAGGTCAGCTAGCCATAATATCTTGGGGTTCTTCTAAAGTTTTTCACGACTGAGATTGGGTGTCTCTCTTAGCCACAGAATACATTTTATTATGGCCAACAAACTGCCTTGAACGAATTAATGTTGGTGTGAAGACATTAAGTAAAGGAGAACAAGTTTGTGGCCTTGAGTTACTCCATGGAAACACTATTTTCAAAGGATGTTTGGTCAGTTTCAGCCATACTGCCCTTTTTATTGGAAAAAAATTATCGAATCACATCATTTGCTGCTCTAACGTATGTGTATTGTTGATGGTTTTAATGTTTTAAATAATCTCATCATTTTATCAGAATATTACTGTTGGATGATTTAGAAATACAGTATGTTAAAATTGTACATTTATAGGAAGCCCTCTCTTTGTACAAACAATTCAAATTACATTGGAAGTTTGGTTGTTTCCAAACGCTGGGCCTTCCTGACTAGTCTGTGTCAGGATGATCTATCTAGCTATGACTGTAGGTTGTCTCTCACCCTTGATGATTTGCAACTGAATGTGTGACTTACCGTATTTTTCGGAGTATAAGACGCACTGGAGTATAAGACGCACTGGAGTATAAGACGCACCTTAGTTTTTGGGGAGGAAAATAGGAGGAAAAAATCTGCCTACCAGGTATTCATCTCGCTAGTGTCCTTAGTCTGGTCAGCTTCAGCACATTATTTTATCCCCTGGTTAGGGCTAAAAAAAACCTTATTCGGAGCGAGTAGCAATGAAAAAAAGCCTGAAAAGACTTACGGCTGGAAAAAACCTCCTTCTGAGAGAGTAGCAATGAAAATGCTTGCAAGCTGGGAAGAGCCGGGAAGATCGTTAGCATCTCGTTAGGGCTGAGGGAAAAAGCTTCGAAAAAGCTACATTCAGAGTATAAGACGCACCCAAATTTTCAGCCTCTTTTAGGGGGGAAAAAGGTGCGTCTTATACTCTGGAAAATACGGTACCTCAATTGCAAGGCAGTTTTTTTTTCTAGTGTGTTTTTTAGGATGGCTCATATTATGAGTATGCAAGAGTGCATTAGTCTGTAGCGGTTTGCTTGGCTGTAGTGTATGCATTGACGTCTTCCATTACTGAAGTATTTTGCAAACATAGTGCCTACATAGTTTGATAGCTGGGAAAAATGCAAGGCATGAAGAAAAGGATTCCAATCCACTGACTTTCTGTCTTCATTTTTTTTTCATGCAATACATTCTTAACAGACAGATAAGAATTTAATAATCCACAATGTCCAGGGAATTAAATAGAAAAGAGGTGGATGATGGAAAGGGTGGTTACAAAGTCTGAAAAGGTCTATTGAGACACTAGTGGTAGTGGCTTTGATGTGAGATCTTAAAGCTGAGCAGATTAATTTTCCATGCACTTATTAGCTTTCCATTAAAATATACTAGGATGTTTCTTGGCTAAGCCATCACTATCAGAACATAGCTGGGAGAATTATTTTACCAGTCAAACTTTGAGCTTAGTTCCAGTCTCAAATTAGTTAACAGGCAATATTTATTTTTTTCAATAAAGGTTTTTTTTTTAACATCCAGGGTGGCAAAGTACCAGGTACGTGCCATTCCACCTGGCTCAATACCTAATGACTGCATAGACTGCACACAATCTTGACCTGTGATAACAAGAGGGTATGATAGCATACTATTTCAAATATATTAACATCTTTAGAAGGGTATCAGATCCAAGGTGCAAGAATCCAGATGGCCATTAGATGGTAGGAAATAGTTTGTCTTCTACCTCTTTACCTCTCTTGATGAATGTATTTTTATGTATACTGAGAGCTCATGCACCGAAGAAAAATTCCTTGTGTGTGCAATCACACTTGGCCAATAAAGAATTCCATTCCATTCCATTCCATTCCATTCCATCCTTTTCTCTTCTCTTCTCTTCTCCTCTCCTCTCCTCTCTTCTCTTCTCTTCCCCTCCCTTCCCCTCCTCTTCTGCGATCTAATGGTCTAGATTTTCTGCATTCCAGACCTGAAGACTCTATCTTTGGGATCTGAACTGGTGTGACATTTCACAGCAGAAACGTGTTTATTTTCCAGGTGACAAAAGAGATAAATTCACAACTGAAAATGCTTGGATTGCTATAGCTGACACTGATCCGCAGGTCAGCGGTTCAAATCTCACCGGCTCAAGGTTGACTCAGCCTTCCATCCTTCCGAGGTAGGTAAAATGAGGACCCAGATTGTTGGGGGCAATATAAATATATACATTGCTTACTGGTGTAAACCGCTTAGAGAGTGCTTGCACTGTGAGGCGGTATATAAATCTCACAAAATAAAAATAAAATAAATAAAATTAGTATGCATCAGATTTCCTCCTCTGAAGGTATAAACCAGGCTCCAGCCTCAGGAGAGATCAAATTCTATTCTTTAACTCCCAATGCTTCTTTTTTGAGTTCAGATATCTATTATATTAGAAAAGCCCAAATCAAGGCCGTACATCCAACAGGTCTGAAGAAGTTTGCATCCAAACTCTCCAAAGAGTTGGGGAAGTCTTTACATCGGATTCAGAAATATCTCCATCTAAAATTCCAGCTTATCATTCATTTTGGCAAGGTATTAAAGTGTATCATAAAACTCAGTTTGAAGGATCACCTAGATACAGTATATTACAACTTGCTTCAGACTGAGTTTGGGTTCAGCTTTGGTTATTCTAATTTAATCCTGAACTATTATTGGTGCCTGACAAGGAGGAAACAGCCTTGCTAAATGATCTGGATCTCTTAGCATTTTTTAAAAATGTGATGACCCATAATTACATCTTAATTACATTGCCACCATGAGGGTTGTGGTGGTACTGTTTTGAGGTGGCGCTTGCTGAACCTGAAGGCTGCTGGATCTCTGAAAATATTATTGGGAGGCTACTGCCTCAATTTGTGATCTTCATATTATATGTTATTTTGTGTATGAGAGAGCGAGCGCGAGGGAGAACGAGAGAGAGCGCAAGAGCGGGAGAGCAGGAGGAGGGAGTGGGAGTGGGAGTGGGAGTGGGAGTGGGAGTGGGAGTGAGAGAGAGAGAGAGAGAGAGAGAGAGAGAGAGAGAGAGAGAGAGAGAGAGAGAGAGAGAGAGAGAGAGCATACACTGTGAATTATGCTTTCAACATCTATCTAAGCATACAGTATTGAGTGAAATCAGTGACAGGTTTTATTAAGCTGATTTAATACCCAACTCTCTTTGTTCCGTCAAAGACAGTGGATTAGAATCTAAAAATCAGATAAGCAGATTCTTAACCTGGACAATATAAATGTTTGGGAATGTGTGTGTTTCTAGAAGAGTTACATGGCCTGTTGTGGGTAGCCCTGTGGTCTTCTCCTTGGTGCTCAGGTGGCACTTAAGGGCTTTTTATCAACTACTTTTCCAGTATCCCAGAGAAAAGCATTGTGTTCTGTGTAGCATTGTCTGTATTAAACTACTCCAATGTGCTCTAATTGAAGATGCCTTTGAAATATGCGGAGAATCTAAGATTGGTTCCCATAGTATCATCAGAACATTTACTACTATTGATTGTAAAGGACATAAAATACCATTTTTTCTATTTTAACTGGCTTTCGTTTTTTGGATCCAGCTCAAAATGATAGAAGTATCAGTACATTATTAAAGCTTTAGTTGATTTTTCTTGTTCATTCAATTTTATTGATGGCTAATTGACGTGTTGTACCTTTTAAAATTTTTGTTAGCTATACTTGATCTGTGGATTGAAAAAAAGAACACTGCGCTATAATGGAGATATTTGTCTGCTTTACACATAATAATAATAATAATAGTAATAATAGTAATAGTAATAGTAATAGTAATAATAATAATAATAATAATAATAATAATAATAATAATAATAATAATAATAATAATAATAATAATAATAATAATAATAATAATAATCATCATCATCATCATCATCATCATCATCATCATCATCTCATTTATTCTCTGTTCTCCAGACTAGCATCACCAATCAGAATTGCATGGAATCCAAAGATAGGCAGCTCTAGTTCCATTTACCTGGAAGACATACCATGGTTGAGTCTTAGTGTCTGTAAACAATAAATAACGAAGAAACTGTGTGCTTAGCAAACACAGGTCCTTTAATTCTTCCATAAATAATTTTTATGTGTTGCAAAGCACCTTTCTTATGCATTATAGATCCTTGCAGTTTGAAACATTATATACTTAGTTTGTTTTTCTCCCTCAGGGACTAGAATTGGGCAGGGATTTTATTGCTTAGAGCCCTGGGGAGGGGTTTCCACAATCCAGATCTACTTGAATGAATGAAAATCCATTGTTCACAGAACAACAAGATGGAGGTTGTCCTTTGCCACGTGCATAGTTAACTATCATTACATACCTCATCAAATTCCTTTACTTAATCAACTGGATTTCAGGCAATGTTCTGCACTTTTACAAATATGCCATAATTTTTTCTAGGAATCAAACATATTTGCTATTAGTGATTGCCTTCTGAGCATGATTTTGCCCTAAAGGTCTGAACATCAACAGAAGGTCCATGCGAAATAAGGATGTGCCAGAAACAGACACTGCAAATATTCCAGGAATGATACTTTATTGTTGTCGGGTATAATAGAAACTTGAAAGTCTGTCACGACTTCCCTCTGCCCCATTCCCCCTCTTATACCAGACAAGATCAAGGTGGTGTTATTTTGAGTCTCTCATTCCTCCTTCTTTCCCAGGACTTATTTTTCTTTTAATTTCCTGTATCTTTTCCTGCATACTTTTCAGACTTATCTTTGCTCTACAGTGGGCTCCACATTATAGAATATGTTATTCCCAGAGCTGCTTTTAGTCTTTGAATGTCCCCTGTATTCTGATAGTCCCTTAAAACAATTTTATTACAGTGAGTATTCAGCTTCTACGGTCACTGTGGACTAGCACCTGATTTAATATTGATTAGTACAGATGATTATTTCTGGATGAGGTCCTGTTACTACTTGTTTCTTTGTTGTACATTGTCCATCCTTGTTTTAATGAACATGGAAAGAAATTGAAAGAATGAATGAATGACATTATACCCATTATTTGCACTGCACCTTTGTCCAATACTGAGTATACATCTTCTCTAGGATACAATACAATGGGATAGATAATTCCCCGTTATGTTAGGTGGCCATTTCTTCTATGATGGTTGTTGTCTGTCTGTCTATGTATCATTATCTATCTATCTATCTATCTATCTATCTATCTATCTATCTATCTATCTATCTATCTATCTATCTATCTATCTATCTATCTATCTATCATCTTCTATGCTATCTATCATCATCATCTATCAATCATCTTCTATCTATGCTATCTATCTATCTATCTATCTATCTATCTATCTATCTATCTATCTATCTATCTATCTATCTATCTATCTAATCATCTCTCTCTCGCTATACTCTATCGCTATCTGTCTTGAAGCCAGCTTTATTTTGTAATTCTTGATTTTAAATTTTCTGCAGATTTTGAAATATTTAGAAGCATGTTAAAAACTCTATAGGAAGTAATTTACTGATGATCTGTCATTTACTGATGATGGCTCCTTCAGCAAATCTGACATTACAATGGTGCTGAATGAAGGGACTTCATTCCTGATCCAACCTGACCTGAAGTTACGGCCGCTTCAGCACCCCACCCCCAAGTCATGTAAACAAAATTTGGGTGCTTGACAACCGACTGCAGGGACGCTGATTCAAGAATTGCAGCCATTCCCAAAATTGCTTCCAGGACAGCAGCACATGGACTCAATGTAGGAAGGCCGCAGGGGTGACTGCCTGCTTCCCAAAGGCAATCTACAGAACAGGTAAGTGGACTGAGGCGTGATGGAGGGGGGTGAGAGTGTGAGACACTTCATGGCAGGAAGCAAGTGCAAGGTTTGTGGGGACCTACTGGATGGGAAATGGAGTATTTCAGGAGGGGGGGGACTTGGGAGGCCGGGGCCAGGCCATGTGTGAGTTGGGAGGATGCGGCAGTGTGAACCTGGGCCTGCGCTAGACCTCCCAAGGCCTCCCCCACCCAGAGACACTCATTCTTCACTTAACAGTTGTAACAGGGAGAGCAGGGGTTGTGGTCATTAAGCATGGCAACCACATGGATACAACTGTAATGGGCAGGTTCCATTATGCTCTTAAGTCAAGGACTATCTGTACTTCGTTGCTTTAACAAGCCAAACTATAGCACCGTAAAAAAAAATGCAGGGCAAAGTAATCAACTACCCATCGTTCAGGTGAACGAGTCTCTTGTGTTAGGCCAGTCCTATGTTTTCCTACTCCAAAGACTTTGTTAAATTGGATTTGGAGGCAAACAGATGCTAATAATATACTCTTGTCTCTAATTTTGTCTTAATTAAAAAATGAAGAAAAACAATATTTACTTCATTCAAAAGCCAAAGGGGGGAAAAGACATGCCTTTCAAGTTCTAAGGAGGCCTATTCGAAGAACATATTAAGTTTTAAACAAGTATTCAGAATATTGCATACTAGAAGATAAATTATCAGTTTTATATTAGGTGCGCGGGTACTCCTTCCTTTTTTTCCTATATACTCTCATATTAGACAAGTTTTGTGATTTTTATGGCTCTGGGTTCGCTACTAATAGAAGTTCCTTCTGTTAAATTGTGGGCGCTAGATATCAGCTTTTGACCAGTAGTGGGCACTATGCTAGTTTCATCCTTATTGGAATTTTCTAGGTGTAGGTTTCTTCCACATAAATATTCTATGTTCAACCCTTTAACAAGATTTGAATCCACAGGCCCAGCATCTAAAATGTACGATAGTGTCTCCTATAGGTCAGTGGCCAGTATAACATCTAAATTACACCTTTCATAAACTCACAGCTGACCTCAAAGATAATGCTTTCAAGTCTGGTTGCAAAACACAAGGACTTACATAAATGTACCTGTACATGCACACACACACACACTTCTGTGATTCTAAGTGCTAATTCTTCAAAAAATACTGCTGTCAGCAGGCAGCAGAAATATGTCGCTTTATGGGAAGGGGGAGTGCCAGTTTTCTTCCCTTTCCAGCCTCCTCCTCCTTCTCTCAGGCTTTCCAGAACAGATTTTGGAACTGTGAACTGAATGCATGACTGAAGGAATGAAGGGTTCACCACGGTGAAAAAGTTTACTCAATCTAAATCATCTGCAGATGAATGAAGCCTCTTTCATCCATGCAAACTTTGGCTGAGTCCCATTCAACTACTGTACGAGGGTGAGTCAAAACGTAATGCCATTTTCTTTAGGACAGGTATAATTACCAACACAGGAACATGTAGCATACATCAGAATGAAGCTGGTCCTCTGTGGATCACATCCCTACTTCTCAACATAGTCACCGTTTCTCTCAATAGCAATGTTCCACCTTCGAATGAGAGCATGTATCCCTGCCTTGTAACATTTTGTTGACTGTTCTTTGAGCCACTTCTTCACTGCAGTTTTCACTTCCTCGTCACTAGAATAATAATCCTCCATACTCACCAGATTTAGCGCCTTCAGACTATCATCTCTTCGGCCCCATGAAAGAGGGTTTGAGAGGCAAACATTATTCCAGTGATGAGGAAGTGAAAACTGCAGTGAAGAAGTGGTTCAAAGAACAGTCAACAGAATTTTATGAGGCAGGGATACATGCTCTCATTTGAAGGTGGAACATTGCTATTGAGAGAAACGGTGACTATGTTAAGAAGTAGGGATGTGATCCACAGAGGACCAGCTTCATTCTGATGTATGCTACATTACTGTGTTGGTAATTATACCTGTCCTAAAGAAAATGGCATTACGTTTTGACACACCCTCGTAGATTAGCATGATGGAATTTCAGCATGCTGTATACTCTACACAAAACTCAAGGTTTGAATTTGCTGATAGAAACGGTACCTCAAAGCAGCATGGAAATGATGTCAACAGCCAATAATAACCCGTTTCAGCTAATACAGGCACAAGTTTAGACAGGTTTACCTGGAAGAAAGCTCATGTATTTTTTTACATCACTCTTGGCTGACTTTGATCTCATGGCACATCCATTTTGTTTTCTTGGCAATGCTATGGAAACAGTTCTTGTTCTTCTATCAGTGTTTTAGGCTGCATTGAAAATTTATTTGATTTTTAAAAATTTCACCTTTATTACCGTAGTTTTTAAAATAACTCAATGCGATGAACATACCTAATTCTCCTCCCTCCTCGTATCTTCCCCACAACAACTCTGTGAAGTGGATTGAGCTGAGAGAGAGAGGGGACTGGCCCAAAGTCACCCAGCTGGCTTTCACGCCTCATGGGAAATCAAGAAGGCAATGGCAATTACTTCCATATTATACTGCCAAAATAAAATACACCAATGTGTCCATTTACTCACCAGCAGTTGAACTCCACCCAATGAAACCTTTATATTTATTTTGAAGTAAAGTACTGTAACCCTTGGACCACAGCCGTAACACTTTTCAAGCTGAATGAAAGAAGGGCATTTTTAGGGATGGATTCTTAGAAGTTGGCTTTATGCTGTTCATTCTCACTTGGTAGGTTTTACTCTCCACCCAGAGTCCAGAGCTCCATTGCCAGTACTATCTTTTGCCTTATTCCAATTCCTATAACCTATCTATGTTGGGATTTGTAATGTTTTATATATATAAAAAATCTATTTCAAAAAAAGAAAAGAACTTCTAGCTATATTTCTGAATAAAAATAATATTGCTGAGCTAGGCTGATATTCATTTAAAATTCTTTTTGATCACAAAACCAAGATACTCCTGTGGTTTATTTATGCCCGGCTTTTGTGGCCAGTCGGTGAACAGTGTTTCTGTTTGAAAAATCTGTGGAAGAATGGGGTAATATCCACTCACGTGCAATTTGTGTGAACACTTGGTTTTAAACTGACTCTTGAAATATCCTTTCACTGTTTTCTTGAAAGAAATCATGCTGCGTGCAAATTCAAAGCATCTAATAATTAAAATATAACATAGATCAACAAGAAAATTCACCTTTATTTCAATCAGCATTTCTTGGCATTAGGCAGATATTAAATAACACTGGAATGCACAAGACTATTAACAGAGATGGACAGCCATAAATTGGTAGGAGGATCATAGTTAATGCTTGTCAAATTACCTCACCTCACTCAAAAGCCTGTTAAAATGTTGTAGCCATTGTGAGTGGTGCTTCAGTGTGAAACACGGAAGCAGAATGATTCCTCTTTAGTCTTCATTAAACACAGTAAATGCTGGAACAATCCACAGTAAAAATGGACAAAGTGTTGCAACCAGTAATTAAAACAGTGATATACCCACAAACAGCTAATCATGCAGTGCCTTAATGGCAACTTGACTATGTAAAAATATCATAATCCTTTTCTTAAAAAAATAATAATCATGGACAACTAGAAGAAATGAAGGATGAAGTCTACTTCATATATTAAATATGACCTAAATATTTATGTAAAATATGTGTGCGTATGTACACACACACACACACACACGACTATGTATATGTATGTGTGTGTTTTATATGTGCATATCTATTTTGTTTCTTAAAAACTGCATGACTCCGGTTTTCTTCCCAATGAGAATTACTTTCCTCATTGAGAAGGAAACTGGAGACATGACATTTTTAAAAAAAAAACAAAACAAAACCTGCTTAATTTATTCCACATTTCATAGTGATTTCCTGGGATGTAAACTGCCTGTCATTCGCTGCTGTCGTAGCAGACAAAAATTACGTACGGTATCTTTTCGGAGTTACTAAAGCCATCCATTTAGATTAACCGAGAGGAATACCCATCCCCCCTCTTTTAACTTGCATGTAAACATACCCTTCGGTTACACTCAATGTGTACAGGGAGTCCTAACAATAATGTGTAGTGAAAAAGAGGATTGGGATATTGGAAAGAAAAGTCGTATCACAGCTGATGAGAAGAGTGAGGCTTTTTTTTTTTCCACTTGGATACAGAGACAATCCAGCCACGGAGTTTCATCCACTAACCAATGAGGAATGGTTGAAGGCATCCATTACGAGCAAAGCTTGAACAAGCCAGTAATTTTCTTTGCAAACTGTCCAGAGTTTCATTAAAACTGACTCGCACTGCTTGGATCACATTGTAACAACCGCACAATCGAGGGATCGCTCTTGGCACCTTTTATAAACTCTTCGAGAGATAGTTTACCTTGAAGGAAACAGAGAGAGACAAAATTGTACGTCTGATCTGCCACATAGGAAATACAAAGAGCAGCCTGTTTATTTCCAGCGGGTGTAAAAAGGAACTGTGCATGAGGTTTGATAGACTGCCAAAAAGATACCCACCCTTGTTCCAAAGAACCAAAAAAATGCTGTTCGGGGTATGTGTGGGTTAGCTGAGGAAACTCTGATATAATGTAGACTTCCGAAATACAATCAGAATAAGAACCAGACGAAATTCTCACATCCTGTTACAATTCCAAAGCTCTCAAGAAAAACGTAAAACCTTGAATGAAAATGACATGAAAACAAGCATAACCTCGGTGCTGATCTGTTGCTTCCTTTAGCTGACATCTTGCTGAAGGGCGGACTTGAAAAATGGCAAGCGGCTGAATTTCAGGCAGACACATTTTTGAACTCAATACAATTTCCTCCCTGAGCTAGATTAAAACATTACAAACCTTTGATGCCAAATATTTGAAATTAAGTGAACATTACAATTTAAGTTAAGTAAGTTGGTTTGTGGACTTGCCCATTTTAACATATTGTTCCTCATAAAAACGAGGTATGGGTGGGACAAATGGCTTCCATTGCTATTAAATCAGGGCAGAATCCTGTATTATTTTCGAGACCGCCTTCTACCTCATAGTTCTCAGCGACTGGTAAGATCCCACAGAGTTGGTCTCCTCCAGGTCCGTCAGCTAAGCAGTGTCGGCTGGCGGGCCCGCAGGGAAGGGCCTTCTCTGTGGCTGCCCCGGCTCTCTGGAACCAACTACCTCCTGAGATCCGGACTGCCCCCACTCTATTGGCCTTCCGGAAAGCATTGAAGACCTGGCTTTTCCGGCAGGCTTTGGGCCGTTGATCTTGCAATTTGCGAGGTCCGGCCTTGAATGATAAGTATGTATGTGATTTTTAACTGTTCTTTAGTTTTTTATGATGTTTTTAAATGTATTTTCTATATCCTGTTGTAAGCCGCCCAGAGTCCTTCGGGAGTTGGGCGGCATGGAAATACAATAAATTAAATTAAATTAAATTATGAAAAACATGAGAATGCAACTGAAAGAAAAACATTTTTCAATCTTCACTCATTCTCAGGCAACATGTAAAATGCATTTTCTTTGATATGTTGTGAGCTTATTGATCAAGATTCTGAATTACTGGTTCAAAGTCTTTGGCTCCCATTGGAAAGGCAGACAATGGCAAAAGGTAACAAGCCCCCTACTTTCTCTGTGAAATACTCTCCCCTAAAGTATTATTCTATCTCATTTCCTAATTTCTTAGATGGGCAAAGAGAAAGAATCAGAGGAATCAGAGGAATCAGAGGTGGGATTCACATAATTTCCCCACCGTTTCGCCCAGCACTGAAAGTGTGAGTGCACGCGCACGCTTGCTTTGGTCGCACGCGTGCCTTCCGCACATGCCTTGCACGCCTGAACGCAGCTTGAAAACATGGCTAAATAGGACGGCACAGTGCTGGGGGGCAGGTGGGGGGGCAGGTGGGGGAGCAGGTGGGGGAGCAGGTGGGAGGGCCCACCTGCAGGTCGCTACTACCGGTTCGCCCGAACCAGTCCGAACCAGCTGCATACCACCTCTGAGAGGAATGTGATATATTTCTAGGATAATTTGGACAAGCCCAATAAGCTTTTATAAACATAGTCTTTTTGAGGAGACCATCTCTGCTTGAACAAATTCTCTAGGCCGGAAAGAGTAACAATGCAAGGGTGCAGGATAGCTCTCAAATTACAACTTTATTGGAACCCATCACAGTGCTGATGATCATAAAACAGTCTTAAACATTTTACAAACTTTCTTGTGGTGATCATTAAATGAATCACTGAGACAGTTAAGCAAGCGGTATGGTTGTTAAGCATTAGTTTGCTATAGGCATAGTTTTGCCAAAAAACGAAAGCAAAATTGTCATAAATCACAGTCACATGACCACGGGACACTGCAAATGCAGCCTGGTTGCCAAGTGTCCAAAGCACGGTCCCATGACTGGAGGTGGGTGACCATCGGAACTTCAAATCTGGATCCTAACTAGCCCCTAGGTAGGCCCATCAGAATTTCATATGGTAGCCAAGCAACTGGTTGTAAGTGAAGGGCTACCTGTACTATGTTCTGGGTTTCTATTTTTTCTATCGTATTACTAGAAAACAATGATTTTCAGCGATCACATTGACTTTAACGGTTTGTGCCTATTTATCCCTTTATTTAAGTTCTCTCACAACTGAGTTAATTAGAAATAGGCAAGCTATTTGATGCTTATCCCAGATGCATTTATGCAGCATATTTGTCTCAAAAGAGATTGTAGTTGTAAAATATGCATGCTCACAAAACCATCCAAAGAACACAAATATCAAATCATCCACTAGTTGACATTTCTGCTTCCTGGGCAATCATCTCTCATCTTTAGGAGGGAGCAGAAGCTAGCAGAAGTTTTCAGTGAGAACCAGATCCTCAGTAAATGACATTTCTATCATTATTTCCTGACAGGGAATCAAAAGCCAGCCTACACCGTTGCTGTGATACAGATAGACCACTTCAGTCTGAACTAAAATCTCCCACTAGTGCTAAGGTATTTTTCTCCCCAAAATGACTATGTCTAGTTTTGGCAGGAATGTAAGAAACCTATGGTGGTGGTGAGGGGTCCCTTTGAATGGGCTGCATCTTCCTTGATTCAACTCAGATTAATCTCAGCAAAATGTATCGATGGCTGATCAAGTTATCACCCTATGTTCTAAATCAGGGGTCTCCAACCTTGGCAACTTTAAGACTTGTGGACTTCAACTCCCAGAATTCCTCAGCCAACTTTGGGAGTTGAAGTCCACAAGTCTTAAAGTTGCCAAGGTTGGAGATCCCTATTCTAAATAGTACTATGAATATATATTAAATCCATCTGGAATTAGGGTACTCTGATAGATCTCTCTTGTGAAGAATACCAACGCCTTTCCTATTTTACTGTTATTTTTGTTGCACTCTCTATTAGAAGTGTACATATTTTCTCATATGTTTAGATCTTCTGACATATTTTTAGAGATTAAGTGCTTCAACAAAGTAAAAAAAAAACCAAGGTACTATTCTGCTGTTGATGTAACAACCACCACTTCCCCTTTTTGACATCCCAGTGCATGTTTTAGCCCCTCTACCCATCTTGCAGCAGGTACCTAATACTTATTTAACTGTAGTAGTGATGCGCTCATGTCAAGAGTCACGGGGAAGATAAGCTGATTGCATACTAAGGCAGGGAATCTGCTGCCCTGCCAACAGCTCCCAGCATTTTTCATCATTTGTTAGTTGGACTAAGATTAGTTGGATTAAGTATTGAAGTTGAGACTTGAAAGTGACATAACCTCACCTTTGTTTCAGAGGGTATTGGACAACAATGGCAATAGGTTGCTTCAAAGAACTCATTTCTCATTATATTTTGAGATATTAGTCTATTTTGAATCATCACTGGCTGAGGAAATAGTGCCCCCCCAAAAACCCCACCATACCAGTTCATAGTAGGGTACTTCTTTTTAATATATTTCCATGGAAATAAACACATGTCCTGCTAGTAGGCAATACTACTAGCACTGCAGAAAAAAGAACTGCAGAAAAAACAATTACTGTCAACCTGCCTTCCATTGAAAACCTGTATACTGCACGAGTCAAAAAGAGGGCTGTGAAAATATTTACTGACCCCTCGCATCCTGGACATAAATTGTTTCAACTCCTACCCTCAAAACGATGCTATAGAGCACTGCACACCAAGACAACTAGACACAAGAATAGTTTTTCCCAGAATGCTAAACAAATAATTCCCTCACCACTGTCAAACTATTCACTAAGGCTGCATTACTATTACTATTGGTCTTCTCATCGTTCCTATCACCCATCTCCTCCCACTTTAGACTGTATGACTGTAACTTGTTGCTTGTATCCTTACAATTTATATTAATATTGATTGTTTTCTGATTGCTTATTTGTACCCTATGACAATCATCAAGTGTTGTACCTCATGATTCTTGACAAATGTATCTTTTCTTTTATGTACACTGAGAGCATATGCACCAAAGACAAATTCCTTGTGTGTCCAATCACACTTGGCCAATAAAGAATTCTATTCTGTTCTATTTTATACTGAGGAAACATTTCTACTTTGACCCATTACTAAAAAACTGCAGGAACCTATTTCAACACTAATGACTCCATTAAGTAGCCTCCGAACCTTAACTTTCCTTTTTCTTCTCTCCTCCTAACCTTAATGGATCAAAGGTTCTGAAGCAAGATACTGTTTCAAAAGGCAACCTCTAAAGTATTTTCCTGTTGCAAAATACAGTAGATAAAAGGAGAAATGCTATCTTTGCTTTTAGTGATCTAACTGGAGGAACAGAGATAACGGTTGCCAATCTGAAGTAACATGGCGATCTACAATTCTAATTGCTCTTTGAAATTCTAATGGACTTCAGTTCAAAATTCGTGCAAATCAACTTATCTTTCCTATTTGTGGAGTTAAAAAACCTGCAGCTAGAATGAGCTGTACAAATTAGAATAAATGTAGTGCTTTTCAATAATTTATTTCTGTTGCAAAACATGTATCTGCAAAGTTTTATATGGCTTGGCAGAGACTGCCAGTGGAAGAGAAAAACAGAATGCAAGAGAAAAAGGTTAATCTCTGGAAAATAAGTGTGCAGAGAGATGCGTTTATAAACAAGGGAAGTCTTTGGTGGTCTGGTTTTAGGACCAGAGACTTTATAATTTAATTTTTTAAATGGACAGGTAAGACTCTTGGACTTAAAAAAAATACAACAATTTCTCCCTCTGCAGATTTCTTGACTCTCTAGTTTAAACAGATGTCCACTACCATTACCCCTATCTTTGGTAAGCACATCACAAAAGTTTACTGCAGAAACCTACCGTCATTATTGGTATCCATCTGTCTGAAGATTTTATCTGTTCGTTTCTCTGGAGTTGATTCATCCTCTGGCATTTTCATGACTGAAGACACCATTTTATAGATTGCCTTTATAGGGATAGCAATATATATATAGGAAAACAGGTTAAAATATTTTTGGGAAATCCAAACTTAAAAAAACAAAATAAAACAAAACCGAGAGGCCATTACAGTGAAATATAATAAAACATACAAAACAAGTACTCAAGGAACCCTCAAAAAGTTCTGCATTAAAAAAAATCCTATGCTGTGATTTGCATCTAATATATTCCCATATTCTGCATGTATTGATTTATATATGAAGTATTTACTTATTAAGGAGAACAGATGCACACTCTTCATTGGTATTCTGTAAACAAATTCATTTGTTTTTCAAGCAGCTTCCATGTCCTTTCTTCTGTAGCTGAGTTGCCATTCCATTCTGTTGGGAGATTAAACTAACTACCAATATTTCCTTTCCCTACAGTTATTCTACCTGCACTGTGGTGCTTTTCACATCCCATTTTTCCCAAGATCCATTCTTGATACCAATAACAATCTGTCCCATATTCAGAACTCCTCATAACCCTTAATTATAATTTTAATGTAAACTATAGGACCGTGATGGCGGAACTATGGCACGCGTGCCACAGGTGGCACACAGAGCCCTCTCTGCAGGCACGTGAGCCGTCACCCCAGTTCAGCTCCGCCGCACATGCGCACGCGCCTCCCGCCAACTGGTTTTCGGGTCTCTGCTGTGCATCAAGGGGAGGGCGCATGCGGGAGACGCATGCACACATGGGGGGGTGGGATGTACGTGGGGGTCATGTGTGCATGTGGGGGGTCATGTGCACATATGGGGGGGGCATGTGCATATGTGGGGGGAGGAATGCACATGGGGTCAAATGTGCATGTGTGGGGGGCATGCGGGGGCGCGCACATGCATTGCATGATGGGTGCGCGCACGCACGCACGTGCACTCTGTGCCAAAATGGTTAGCCATCACTGCTCTAGGAGATGACGAGGTGGAGCCCGAAAGTGGGATCAAATGCATCATGTTTGGAGTCGCCACATTCCCACAAGAGACCGAAGTCCACCCTCCCCCATAAGTTCCATTGACTCTTATATAGCACCAATTTGCTGTGACCGTTAGTAAATCAGATTCTTGTATATAGGTAGCATAAAATAAACTTGAAGATTTTGAAGTTAATTCCTGTTCCTGGCTACTTGTGCCTGATATAAACTATCACCAAAGGCAGTCAAATCATTTGCACTTTTCTCTTTTCCTCCTTTGCTACAGCTATTCCTGAAGAGGCTTATGCTTCAACTATGCATTTAAATAGATTCCACCATTCTCATTCATTCTTGGTTTGTTAAATGTCTCTATCACTTTTTCTGCCTTCATGCCATCTAAAATAATGTTTGCCCCTCTGGACTGCATTCATTCAAAATATTACACTATTTTCTCCAAAGTTCATCCTTTCTTTTTCTATTATTAGCATTCACTGACATGACCTAAACTATGAATTCTTCTTTCATGCACACCTATAATAGTCTAGAAGACATCAATTCATACTTCAGCCCTTTTGTTCACAATTAAATCTACAACTTCACTCCAGGTTTTCATCAACATTATTCTATAAGATCAGGTCACTTAGTTCAGTTCTATTACATTCTTCTCTTTCCTTCTCTTTCCTTCTCTTTCCTTTCCTTTCCTTTCCTTTCCTTTCCTTTCCTTTCTGACAAATAATGTATCTGTTTTTCCTTTACATTATTTGTAAATTCATGCTCTTTATCATTTCTTATCATTCCAAGTCTCAATGTTCCAAATGCCATGAATTTGACTAGATGAACGCACTGGGGTTAAGCTCTGCCACAAATCATGGTTTTGTTCAATCAACATTTTCATTTAAAAATTTCAATAAATAAATGAAGGCATAGACTAAATTATCAGCCTTCATTGTACATGTGTTACATGCAGTATTTCCAGATAAAGTTAAGAACAGAACCAATAAGTGTTGGTGCATAAATACCAGAATACTGTACATCTAAAGTCAATGTTAACCAAGTACACTCATATCACTGTATGCAAAATAGGATCTGTAATCTGATGACTACTTCACAAGTCAACACACTGTTGCCTGCATCTCACTTACTTGGAGATACAGATAGTCCTCAACTTACAACCACTTGTTTAGTGACCGAAGTTACAATGGGATTGGGGAAAAAATGACCATATTTCACACTTAAAATTGTTGCAGCATCCCATGGTCACGTGATCAAAATCCAGACGCTTGGCAGTTGGCATGTATTTAGGACGGTTGCAGCCTAACGATTGCAGTGGGTTGTAAATCCCGCTGCTACCGGTTCACTTGTGCATGCATGCGTGACGCTTCTGCGCTTCCCGGGTGGGTAGGCGGAGCCTCCCGCCACCGCTGCTACCGGTTCGCTGAACCAGGCCGAACCGGGAGCAACCCACCAGGGTTATTTGATCACTTTTTGCGATCTTCTAACAAGCAAAGTCAATGGGGAAGCTGGATTCACTTAACCATGTTATTAGCTTAACAGCTGCAATGATTCACTTAACAACTGTGGCAGGAAAGGTAATAAAACGGGGGCAAAATTTACTTCATGACTGTCTTGTTTAGCAACATAAATTTTGGGCTCAATTGTGGCCGTAAGTTGAGGACGATCTGTATATGCATGTACTGTCATATGTAGAATGCCAAGAGGAACTTCATCTGAAATATACTCCAAGGTCAAGATTATGGATAGCAGTCTTCCCAAAATTGGTGTTTTCTAGATCTACTGGAGATAGTTTACAGTCAGCATGGCCCACATATCTCAAGTGCACCAGGCTGAAAAATGGCTGCTATACTTGCATTCAGGTTAAATAGTTGAAAGAATTGGATTGCACTAGATCAGGGGTCGGCAACCTTAAACACTCAAAGAGCCATTTGGACCCGTTTCCCACAGAAAAGAAAACACCGGGAGCCACAAAACCCTTCCCGTGCCTGACTATTTCCTGAGCGGCCACAGAACTATCATATGTAGTTGAATTAAACGTTCCGTTTTCTTCTGAAACTTTTCTTTTCTTGGATTTATCCATGGTTGGCCTACCGGGCTCAATAAATTGCGTGCCGGCGGGTATCACACATTGGCAGTTGTGACGCATATTTTGAGTGACAGGGAGCCGCAGCAGAGGGATAAAAGAGCCACATGTGGCTCCAGAGCCGCGGGTTGCCGACCCCTGCACTAGATCGTCTTAACATTTAATTAGATGCTTTAACTTGTTTTTTTTAACTTACCTGCACTATTTCAAGCATTTCAGCACGGCTAATGTAACCATTGCCATCAAGATCATACATGCTAAATGCCCATTTCAGCTTCTGTTCAAGCTTTCCTCGAGATGTAACACTTAGCGCAATTATAAATTCCCGAAAGTCTATCGTCCCATCACCATTGGTGTCAAAAGTGCGGAACACGTGCTCTGCAAATTTTGAGGCATCCCCGTATGGGAAGAAATTAGCATATATCTTTTTGAATTCATCAACAGTCAAATGGCCAGTCGGGCAATCTTTTAGGAAGCCTTTATACCACTCTTGAAGCTCATGGTCTGTGAATTCAGTGTTCTCTCGGAGATCCTGGAGCACCTCAGGTCTCAATTTACTGTTCTGCTTTCCCATTTCTGTTCCTGGTTATTATCTAAGAGCTGAAAACAAGACAAAAAATGAGTTGATTCTTCTCACAGCTGAAATTCAAAACGTAGCTCTATTAAGCATGTACACAGCAGAAGGGATGAAATTGGTTTATTTATTTATTTATTATTTATTAGTGAGACTTATATACCGCCTCACAGTCCAAGCACTCCCTAAGCGGTTTACACCATTAAGCAATGTATGTTTATATCGCCCCCAACAATCTGGGTCCTCATTTTTCCTACCTCGGAAGGATGGAAGGATGAGTCAACCCTGAGCCTGGTGAGATTTGAACAGCTGAACTGCTGATCACAGTCAGCTAAAGTAGCCTGCAGTACTGCACTCTAACTGCTGCGCCACCTCGGCAGAATATTATAAGGTTCCTTATAATATTCTGCATTTTCAAGCCTGATGATTATTTGAAATAAATTGGATGGATAAATGATTTCTTCAGAAGGAATAGTGTACATTTCTTTCCCCGTTTTCCTTGAAATGCATTTGTTGTAGAGAAGGTTATTACAGCACACGAGGGGGAAAAAAAAAGAAGGTAATACGGACGGCCGTGCAAGTACATTCTTGCTTTATTAGTATACAGTTTGTAGTTTGTTTTCATAATTGGCCTTCCACCAAATAATAGCACCCTTCCACTGCAAAGGGATTCTTGATCTAGTAGAGTTTTCAGCAATGAAGAGAAGAGGCAATTTTTACAAATGCAGGGCAGTCTCTTTGGCATTGCCCAATCATTAACAGAACTCTCCCTTCGTAAAGCAACAAAGCAGTATCAGAAAACCTTCCGCAAACACAAATTGCAAATTCCATTCCAACCTTTTAGGGAAACAGCTAGAAAGGCCATTTTGTTGCCTCTCCATTGCCAAACCCTCTGCACACATTATCCTCATGATTACAACCCTTTTGAACAGTAATTCTTCATTTCTCTTCCTAAATGCAGCCTTGGTCCGTGCAAATATATACATATATATATATTAAAAAGAGACGCTAAATTAAGGTGACCAGACGTCCCGATTTTGGCGGGACAGACCCGCTTTTTCATCATTTGTCCCGCGTCCCGCCCGTCCTCTAAAAAGTCCCGATTTTTTGAAAGAATGCACGACTAGGGCATTCTTTCAAAAAATCGGCCTGAAAGGCAGCAGGCCTCTCAGCTCGAGCCGGCGGGCGGGCGTCCCACGTTGTTGACTCCTCCGGCGGCGGCTGGAAGCTGGGGGGAGGGGGAAGGGAGGCTGCTCCTCCTCTCCTTCCCCCGCCCCATCCCTAGCCCCGCCCTCGGAGGCGCCGCTGCTGTTGGGAGGGGTGAGGGACGAGGAGCCGTCGCCGCTTTTAGTTTACGAGCGGCGCAAACAGCCCTTCCTCGTCCCCCTCCCCTTTCTTCCCCCCGTACCTCGCTGCCGTCATTGCCCTGGGGCCGGGCGGGCGACCGGGGCGCTTGGATACTTGGAGCAGGTAAGCTGCCGGCTGCCTCCTTTCCCCGTCTCCCGCCTCCCGTTCGTTGCTTGCCAGCCCGGCCGAAGGGAAGGCGGGAGGCGAGGAAAGGCCTCCCGAAAGGGGGGGGGGAGGGGGGGAGGCGGGAGGGCGCTTGGATGCCTGCAGCTCACGACAGGTAAGCTGCCGGCTGCCTCCTTTCCTCGCCTCCCGCCTTCCCTTCGGCCGGGCTGGCAAGCAACGAACGGGAGGCGGGAGACGGGGAAAGGAGGCAGCCGGCAGCTTACCTGTCGCGAGCTGCAGGCATCCAAGCGCCCTCCCGCCTCCCCCCCTCTCCCCCCCACCTCACCTGGACGCCGACATTTGCTGTTTTGCCCTCATTCTGCGCATGCGCAGAGGGCAAAACAAATGGCGGCGCCCAGGCGCCCCCCCGTCCCGCTTTAAAAAAAAATCTGGTCACTTTGCGCTAAATGGAATTTGTACATGCTTGCTTTAATTAATTCTCCTATTTCTCTCTACGTAATATATTTAGAGAGGTTTATTGCAGCTCTGTGGCCAAATATTTTCCTCATTTACCACTGTTTTATAGAAGCATAATATTCTAGAAGCTTTATTTCATTAGAATGTTTTTCTTGGACACAAGGCCTGAGACGGAGAGTATACTGTGTTCCCCGGCTATTTCTAGGACCAAAATGCATACAGTGGCTATCTTCTCCATTTTATCCAACAAGTTTTTCCATAGTGTTCTAGTTCATTATATTAAGATATTTATCAAACATTTTCCGTTGTTCTCTAATCTACTTTAGGTAATATATCCACTCTTTTAGCCAAATACTTTAAAAATGCTTGGAAAGTTGTTTCCAGAATTCCAAAACAAGTAAGCGAACTGCCAAGAAAAACAGGAAATAAAAGGAAACCCGAAAAAGCTACCAAAAGGCCACCCCAACCCCCAACCCCATTTTTAATAGGGCAACTCCCTGTGCTCACTATTTCAAGTAGTTTTTCTTGGAAGATGCATTCATGAGTCTAAAAGGCGATTTGGATAACTAAATATAGATTTCAAAACATCACAATATTCCCGCTATTAGGAAAATATAATAAAACAGCTTGAATAGGGAGCAGATGAACCTAGGCTGTTAGAATGTATTAAAGATTTCTACAGTATTTGTGGTCTTGACATAAGCATTTGCAGAAAAAATATATATACCATATTTTTCGGAGTATAAGACGCACCTTTTTCCTCCCTAAAAGTGGCTGAAAATTCAGGTGCGTCTTATACTTCGAATGTAGCTTTTTTTTCCAGCCCTAACTAGGTGCTAACAGATCTTCCCAGCTCTTACCTTGCAGGCTTTTTCATTGTTACTCTATCCAAAGAATGTTTTTCCAGCCCTAAGTCTTTGCAGGTTTTTTTTTCATTGCTCTACTTGCTCCAAAGAAGTTGTTTTCTAGCCCTAACCAGGTGCTAACGATCTTCCCAGCTCTTACTGGCTTGCAGGCTCTTTCATTGTTATTCTCTCAGAAGGTTTTTTTAAGTCCTAACCAGGAGATAAAATAATGTGCTGCAGCTGCTCCGAATAAGTTTTTTTTTTTAGCCCTAACCAGGTGCTAACGATCTTCCCAGCTCTTACTGGCTTGCAGGCTCTTTCATTGTTACTCTCAGAAGAAGGTTTTTTTAAGTCCTAACCAGGAGATAAAATAATGTGCTGAAGCTGACCAGACTAAGGATGCTAGCCAGATGAATACCTGGTAGGCAGATTGTTTTCCCCTATTTTCCTCCCCAAAAACTAAGGTGCGTCTTATACTCCGGTGCGTCTTATACTCCGAAAAATACGGTATATATGTAAACCCGAGAGTTGGTTCAGTTCGGTGCATGGTTACCTTTATGTTGTTTTTAATATAGGTGGTCTTGACCTGTCCATCACAGTCATAACTTGTGATAGTTGTAAATTGGGCCACCCATGTGACCAATCTGATAGCAACCATTTTTGTGAGGCTGTTAAGCAAACCAACGGCTTACCATGGCTCGGTTTGCCAAAATCCAGAAGTAAATGCTAGTTTTTGGCAAAACTCTCATAAACAACAGCCATATCACTGTGGGATAATAGTGCAAACAGCTCTACATGGTTGACAAGTGTCCAAATTGCGCTCGTGTGACTGTGGGGAGTGGGGGACACCATTGGAACTTTGAACCCAGATGATAAGTAACTGCAGGGAGATCCTTCATAACTTCGAGTGGTCTCTAAGCATCTGGTCATAAGTTGAGGACTACCTGTAGTTTGGTTTTTGCCATGTGGCAATTCCCCCAAAGTCTTAGCAAGCCATCTGCTATAGGTTGTGTTGCTGACATGATGTGTTTGAGGATGGGAGGAAAACAGGCCGATTGGCAAACAGTTGCCTTCCCAGAATTCCTCTTGCCACATTTCTGAAATAAGGCCAGCAAAGGGGCCGTGGCTTCCTTCTGCTGCTGCTGGGGGAGTAAGGAGCAGAGAAGGGGAAGGAAGATTCTTCTCTGCTGCTTGCCTCTCTGCCCAATCCTGGCCAAGCACAGATTCTCTGCCTCTTGGCCAGCGGTGTTGTCCAGGGAAGACAAAAGGTAGAATATATGCGCTTGGCCAGCATGGTGGGAGAGAGGCAGGTAGGTACGGTACCGGTAGGTAGGAGAAGAATGAGGCAGGGATGACAAGCAAGGCAAGCAGTGATAAAATTATCAGGATGAAAAGAAGAACAGGCTGTGCAGGGTAACCTGTGCAGGGACACCTTTAATATTGCTGTAATATCTGGAAGAATTTAAGGAAAACAGTCTAGGTAGAATTTAACTCTTTTTAAATATTTAATTTGTTTGCTTTATATAGTTTCTCAAACTGATAATCTGTTTGTGAATACTGCTGAATAACAACAACAACATCTGGCTGACTGTGTGATGATTAATAATAATAATAATAATAATAATAATAATAATAATAATAATAATAATAATAATAATAATAATAATAATAATAATAATAATAATAATAATAATACCAAAAATATCATTGGTACCAAAAATATCATTGGTATTAACCTTGTGGAAGATATTTCCTAAAGTCAACGATCCCAATCCTGCAAACATTTTTTTTGACTTGCTAGAGAAGTTCTAGTCTGACAGCGAAAGAAGAATAGGTCACTGAAAGTTCATGGCAATTAGGTCTAGGACAACTCCCCACGGCCAACTCCCCATAGCCAACTTGCCACGGGATAATTCACAGCTGCCAACTAATCACGGAACAATTTACTATGGGACAAAACTTACGTAATATCAAAGAAATGGTGGAATAGAATCATGAAAAGAAAGAATGCCAGAAAAGGAGGGACAAAATGAAATGAGAATGAAAAAAATAAAAATAATTTTAAATAATTAAATAAAATTGTTGAATTGTCTCACAGCAAGTTGGTCACAGCAAGTTGGCTGCAGAGAATTGTCCCGTGGCGAGCTGGCCACAGAGAGTTGGTCATGACGAATTGGCAACGGTAACTTGGCCGCAGAAAGTTGGCCGTGGCGAGTTCTCCCATTCTGTGTATAGGAGAGGGACAATTGGGGCCCTGCAGGTCCCCAACTTCCTTTAGATCCCTTCTCTGTGTGACATAGAACCAATTCCTTGTTCTAATGGAAAATGTTGTTTTCCAGTTAGATCACTTTGATTCAGTTTGGGCATGTGTAATGGTATATGGAAATGGCCTTGGGAGAGGAGGAAGAGCCCCAGACTAGTCAATGTTCAGATGAGAGGCAATTAAGTCTGCAGCAGCAGTGTGGGTGTGTCAAAGTCTCAGAAGGGACCCTCCCTAGTTTCTTGGATTGTAAAGGCAAGGGGGGGGGGAAGAGATGTACTTTTAGACTTGAAAGATTCTGTTAATGTAATCTTATAACAAACACAGAGCCAGTACTCCTGGGTGTGCTTCTTATCTGGACTATCTGACAATGCTGACATCATGTCT
Organism: Diadophis punctatus similis; assembly: GCA_023053685.1. NCBI lineage: Eukaryota > Metazoa > Chordata > Lepidosauria > Squamata > Dipsadidae > Diadophis > Diadophis punctatus. The sequence continues at coordinate 143,971,881 of JALIGW010000001.1, read as the reverse complement.
CAGTGGCAGATTGGCACCAAAATGGAGGCTCTGTTGTGAGGATACATCCTCAACAAACAATAAGCAGGTCACGTCAATATCACAGCAAGGTGGCAGATGCCCTCACACATAAATATTATGCTCATATCAACCCAGATATCCTCTAGAGATAGTGATGGTGACAAAAATCATACCATTAGGCATGTGCATACATGCTATTCCATTCTGGATGTCAACCAAGGGATTACTATTCGACTCCTCTTGCAACAAGTTTTGCAAATGCATAGTATGGGCCTGCAAGCCAAAGTTATGACACAACTGGATCTTCCCAGTAATTCAGTGATGCAAAGGGAGGGGTAGCCTTTGCAGAAGGATAACCAGCCATGGCATGCCACTGTTCTGGCACCCAAAGCTAGTGATTAGAAGTAGCAAAATTACACCATTCCTTAAATACAAATCACTCTTCATTTTTCTAAGTCTTGCTGAGAAGAGATTACGTTTTGCCAATATGTGCTATCCAGTCTGACACTGAAATCAGTGGAGAAGGCGGCCTTGGGGTGGGGGTGGGAAATTTGCTAGTCCTTCCACAATGTCAGACAACCCAGCAACTAGAGCAGTGATGGCGAACTTGTGGCACGCGTGCCCAAAGTGGCACGTGGAGCCATGTCGCCTGGCAGGTGCATCACCCGTTCCTCTTCCGGGTTTCTGGAGCACATGTGCACGCGACGATCAGCTGGCCTTTATGCGTGCGGCAGTGCCGGAAACCGGAAGAGCTGGTCTTCCATTTCCCTGCATGAGCATGCACGCCAGCCAGCTGATCGGCGCATGCCCGACAGTAACCGGAAGACTTGCCAGAAACCAGAAGTACATTTCTTGGCGCGCGCATGCCCCCTGAGCAACTCCTCTTCCTGGTCGCGGCCCAGACGAGTGCGCATGCGAAGTGCTCCCTTTTTGGCACTCGGTGCTGAAAAGGTTTGCCATCACTGAACTAGAGGTAGCAAGGCATTCTATCCCGCTTGTAAGAGTTTGGTTATTTTTCAGTATCATGCCAAATCTGGTATCCTAGAAAAAGTAAAAGGAGTAAGAGCGTACTTCTTCAGCAGGTTTTCATTTATTTTTATTTTTTAAGTTGGAGTAGATACCTGCTGGGTAGGTTTAGCAAATAAAAACATTTTGCTGGACAGTTGGCGGCCCCAGGGCTGTCTTTTTGTCATCTCTGTGATATCAGCTTTAAAAAAAATAAGATGGATTTTTTTTTAAAAAAAATATTGTAGTGAACCCTTGAAAAAATCCAGCTGAAACTTGGCAGAGTTAATGTCCCCTAAAGGGTCAATTCCACTGCTGTTTTTGTCCACTCATACAGTATATTTAGCTGTGACTTCTGTTTTTATGTTTTCTCATTACAACTTATCAGTGAATCTTTTTTTTTTCCAAATTGAGTCTCAGCTTGTATTAATTCAGGTTGACATTTCTGAATCTCAAATCCTTAATTTAAATTGATTTGGAGTGGATATCTTTCAATACCATCTTTGCATGTGCAGGTTGCCCATTAGTCTCCGGACACAATTCAAGGTGTTGATTTAAAGCCCGACATGACTCAGGGCCAGGTTACCTTCGGGACCGCATCCTACCACATACCTCCCTACGACTGGTTAGGTCCCACAGTCGGTCTCCTCCAAACAATGTCGGTTGGCGGGACCACAGGGGAGAGCCTTCTCTGTGGGAGCCCCAACTCTCTGGAACCAACTACCCCCAGAGATCCGAACTATCCCCACCTTGCTGGCCTTCCGAAAATCTGTCAAGAATGGCTCTTTCTGTAGGCAGGGTGATAGAGAGACCATTTGAATACCTTAGGTCTCCCCCATGTATGAATGATTATGTTTGTAATTTTTTACATTTTAAATTTTTATATTTGTATGTTTTTAATGTTTATTATCTTTTTTTTTTGTAAAATGTATTTTCCATGTTGTAAGCCGCCCAGAGTCCTGCGGGAGTTGGGCTGCCTATAAAAACGATAAATAAATAAATAAATAAATAAATAAATAAATAAATAAATAAATGAAAATACTGTTCTAAAAAGTATCTGGAGAAAAAAACCCCAAGAGTTTGATTCCAAATGCAGAGGACAATCTCAGATCCATCCGATCAAGCAGAGGTCAAGAAAGCAAATATATGTCTGTTATTTAATTGTAATAATTTCATTCCTTTCATCCCTTTCAAGATTCTGAACAAGATTTTGTTGTTTGTTGTTGTGTGATTATAGATGGATCCAACATGATGATGATGATGATGATGATGATGTTATTCATTCAGTTGTGTCTGACTCTTGGAGATTCTATGGGCAAGGTCTCTCCACATCTTCTGATCTTGCATTACTTGAGTTTTTCTATGCTCTGGCTGGTGTCAGCTTTTATGGTATCTAGCCGCTATGTTCTTTGATGGCCTGGTTTCTTTTTACCACTAACTCTTCCAAACATAATTGCTTTCTCCAGTGAATTCCCCCACATGACATGGCCAAAGTAAGTGAGATGCAGTAGACATGTATACATGAGATATACAACAGTATACATGAGAAAAAGCCACAAATCAACAAGACAAAGTAATGAACAGGGCACTGCAATGCAAGACCTGCCCTTCTGGACATGTATACATAAAGCCCAAGGGGTGGGAACTTGAATTATGATGCTCTGTCCTTCACCTTCCCCATTTTCACTGCTTCCTATCAATGCCACCGATTGGATCTTGTGCCCATACCTCTGGGTTCTACTGCCAAACCTCAATCCAAAAGATTAAAAGCCACTTCAGATACTGTTAATTTCTTTTGGAAAAAACCCCCAAAGAGTGTTAATCCCAATTCCATCCAATATTACGAAATTCCCCAGTATTTATAGTTTAATCGTATCAGTATCTATAGACTATCCAGTGTAAACTAAGCTTACATAACGATTACCAGCCAATGTAATATGCAGAGAAGCAAAGAGAGATGAAAGAAGCTTATAGCCCTCTAAACTGTAAGGAGGGGGAGAAGCGCTAATACGAGATAATGACATAACTGGAGAGGACTATCAGAAATTGCACCCTCTGTACACAATCTGTACTCTACTTGACGGTTTTTCCCAGAGACTGAAAGAGAAAAAGCAACCAGCTGCTCATTAATAAAACACATCAGGTTTAAACAGAAACCTGTGTTTATCTCATTAGCTACTTCTGTGTTGGAGGGAAGCATAAACACTACAGTCTTCTTGCTTTATTTCTGATCAGTGTTTGCTCTTGTACAGTTTTTCTTGCTTCCAAAATGTTGAAATGTTTAAACTAGGCTCCCAGCTGGTAGAGCTGTAAGCCGTGTAAAGAGCACTGAGGAGCTTTCCAGCTAATTGCACTGACAGCCAAGGGTGGGTTCTACTTACCTTCCCCACCGGTTCGCATCACGACGGGATGGATTTGAACCACAAATTCGCAAAAAATAAAAAAAATGGCACGCATGGACTGGCACCGCCCAATGCAGTTCAGTGATGTCACCAGCGGGTCGCTACCAGTTCGGGCGATCCGGTCTGAACCGGGAGGAACCCACCTCTGCTGACAGCTAGGCAAATTCTTGCTCCCTATCTTTATTTTACAGTACTGCACCACATATGTTGTTTTTGCAGTGGGACAATGTAAAAAAGAAACCAACCTATTCAATTCTCATAGCTTCTGAAGGGTAGCTAGATGAACAAGAAAAAATTAAGATAAACCAATGGAAACAATACACGAATGGTTCTGAAACTGACCAGTTTTTTAAAGAGGGGGAAATGATGAGCATTTACTGTTTCTTGGAGAACTACTTTGGTGAAGTGGTTAAAGTCTAAAAACCAGGAGACCCTAATTCTTCTGGCTTAGGCACTAAGCCAGTTGGGTGATAATGGGTCAGTCACTCTCTCTCAACCCTGGGAAAAAGGCAAGGGCAGAGCACCTCTGGAAAAAAAAACTTTGAACCTTCTATATGTGTCCAGCTAGAAACCTCATGATCCCAGCAGATAGGATACATCTACATTTAGAACTTGGCTTAAAACTAATTGGGGAACAGTATCATATTTTCATTCACGTTAGTAAAAATCAGCCAGAGGGAAAAATGGGAGGGGGAAGATATTTACATATTTTAGTGAACTACAATGGAATTCAAGATTGACAGCTACCCAAGGGAAGAATGTGGTTCTTTCTAATGCAAATGTTCTCTATTTTGTTCTAATTTTGGTTCACCAGAAACACACATTGGTAGCTTCTCTTTTTTTATGCTGCTCTAAACCCATTTATATACACTAAATCATCAGCTGTGGCTTTTATGTCTTATATATTTATTAAACTGCTCTGAGAACTGGGGAGGGGGAAGGAAGAAAACGATCAGGTTATAAACAGTTTAAATCCATTCATCCATCCACTGAAGTAGGTACCAGGTCTCAGTCACCTGCCATCATGGGCTGGTTTATACTGTCTGGCAGACATACACAAGTACAACAGGAAAAAAACTCTTGATTGGCCGAGAAGCTGTTTTGTACTTCCAATGTAATTTTGGGGTTAATGGGAACTATATTTTTATGGGAGAGGCACAGCAAAGAAAGTGCTGTCCAGTTGAGAATTATCTTGTATTATTCAAATTCGTTGTGTATGGCGATTTGCTCCTCAAGTTGGCTGAAGCTCAGTTAATTCACTTTATTTATCTAGTTATAGGATTTAGGAGCTTCCTCACTCCAGAGGCTCTAGATAAGATATTCTTATTGCATCTGCAGTTAAATTCCTCCTTGCCAATGCGGGTGCAAAGAAAATTTAACCTTTTCTATTTTTTTCAACATATACTGGTTTTTCACATTCCTATGGTAATTACCATCATTCATTATTGTTACAGTTTGCTAAAGTAGTTTTAATATGGCTAATACATTATGTTCCTAGGCAGGTCCAAACCACACTTATTGTATATTTTGCACTCTGAGCGTGCAGCATGTGCCCCACTTAGTTCAGAGTATTTTAGTGGAAGGAAGCACAACTGTAAGAGGACAGACTTAGTTCTTGTGCTAACTATCGTGAAAAATGATATCATTTATACTGAAGAATATGTTTGTGAAATATTTTAATACAAGCACCAGATTAAGTAGAGACTATAACTTAAACTGCAGTTCTGTGAGCTGTGGTCCTGGGCTGGGATATTTTGACTAGCCCAAAGTTATTAATTGGCCTCCTATGACAGAATCTGGATTCTCAAGATATTTGAAGTTGTTTTGATGCTGTTTTTGTGCTCAGCTTATCATTGTGAGGGGGCCAAGAGACTGTTGTTATCGCTTCTTTTTACATATAGGATTTATCACGGTGCAGCCTTTCTAGAAAACAAAACTTTCTGATCTGGAAAAAAATGAGGGTGGGTGGATGGCGGAGAGAATTTTTCATGATTTTCCCCATGGGACTAAAGTGGAAACAGAAGCATGGGAAGGCAGCATGTTTGCAAACTACAAAAGCGACATATGTAGAATTGAAGACAGGATGCTCATATATATTAACCCAACTGCTGTGGCCTAGAGGTAGAACTCTTGCCTCACAATCAGGAGGTTGTGAGTTCAATCCTAGGTAGAGGCAGATGTAGGGTCTCCTGCTTGGGCAGGGGGTTGGACTAGATGACCTGTAAGGTCCCTTCCAACTCTGTTAATCTGTAACCCTTCGGCAACCTTGATACCTTCTTTGATGCTCATGAGAATTCTGGAAATATTATTTTCATTTAAAATGAACTTCAAAACCAAATTATTTCATATAACTTGAAGAATTACAAACCTGAAAAGACAGTCTGGGCATTAATTATAAATTAATTTCTGTAATGAGAGCATTTTTATTTTTACAAAAACTGTAAAATTATGTTTTGCATTTTTAGGCAAAGTCTAAGCAATCTAAGGCCTTTTAAATAGTAATTTAAAACTCTTTAAATATTGGTGTTAAATATTTTATTTTTCTCTTTGAAGGAAGTGGATTTCTTTCTGCATTAAGAGAGCGTAAATCTTTTGTTGTGTAATTCATGTATTAGGCAAAATTAAACAAGTGGCATCCATTAATTTATTAAGGCACATTTAATGTGATAACAGTTTCTACAAAATTAAACGGCCAAATGTCTCATTAATCATGAGAAAGAGAAAACCTTGCTGCTGGCATCCAAGGAACATTTCGGTCAATGGCTCTAAATGGCATTCATCAAATCAGTTCCCACAGGCTCATTCTCTGATTTTGCCATGGCAACTCCTGGAAGCACTTGCTCACCTATCTGTGGCTCAAAGCATTATTTGCACAGAATATATGCAGGCCAATATTGGTGTACTGCATTTACTTAACAAAAAATGTTTTCTACCTTTCAAAAATTACAGGAAGTCAAAATGTTTTATTGCAATCGTAGATCAGAAAAATAGAATTTGAAATATAAATTATGGAACAAAATTAAAATTAGTTGAGGGTGTCTGCTGATGTCATATCTTCAACAATGTCCAGCAATAGGAGGCAACTCTCCTTGTGATATCTTCATTATTACCTAATAACGATAGTTTAGAATTAAACTCATCTCTTTTGCCCGGAAAACTGCTGCAATGTGATATTTCGGGAATTGCCTATAGTACTTGCAATAAAGGAGGAGGCACTCAACTGTCTCTATTTCTCCAGAATCAAATACACATAATCCTTCATGTATACTGTAAGTCAGTGGTTCCCAAACTTTTTCAGTCCACCGCCCCCTTGGTGCTACAAACTCATCCTCACTGCCCCCCACCCCACCCCCTCAGGTGGGCGTGGCTTAGTGGTCAGGTGACCGGGTTGGTGTGGCCAACTTGTAAAGTGTGGTGAAGCTCACTTAACAACGCTCTTGCTTAGCAACCAAAATGTTAGGCTCAATTGTGGTCATAAGTCTTTCTTTCATTCTTCTCTACCTTCCCCCTTCTTTCTTTCTTTTTCTTTCTGTCTTTCTTCCTACCATCTTTCTTTTTCTTTCTTTTCTTTCTGTCTGTCTTCCTTCCTTCCTACCATCCTTTCTTTCTGTCTGTCTGTCTTCCTTCCCACCTACCATCTTTTTCTTTCTTTCTGTCTTCCTTCCTTCCTATCATCTTTCTTTCTTTCTTCCTCCCTCCCTCTTTCTTTCCTTTTTCTTTCCTTCTTCCCTCCCTTCCCTTCCCTCCCTCCTTTCTTTTTCTGTCTGTCTTCCTTCCTTCCTACCATCTTTCTTTCTGTCTGTCTGTCTGTCTTCCTTCCTTCCTTCCTCTTTCTTCCTTTCTTTTTCTTTCTTTCCTTTTTCTTTCCTTCTTCCCTCCCTCCTTTTTCTGTCTATCTTCCTCCCTTTCTACCATTGTTCTTTCTCTTTCTTTCTTTCTTTCTTTCTTTCTTTCTTTCTTTCTTTCTTTCTTTCTTTCTTTCTTTCTTTCTTTCTTTCTTTCTTTCTTTTTTTCTTTCTTTCTTTCTGTCTTCCTCCCTCTCTCTTTCTTTCTTTCCTTTTACTTTCCTTCTTCCCTCCCTTCCCTTCCCTCCCGCCAGCCGTGGCCAGGCCACCGCCGCCACTCACCCAGGCCGATGGCTTGGTAAGCGTTCTCCAGGTCATGCACCAGGTCGCAGAGTGCCATCAAGGCCAGCTGCCACATCAGCAGCTCGGGGTGCTGCAGCTCTTCATTGAGCTTGGGGAGGCCTCAGCGGCCGAAGGCCACAGGTGCCTTGGTGGGGTCGATGTCGGGGGCCAGCTGGGTTGAGATCCACAGGTGCTCCATGCCGGAGGGGAGCCTGCTGAATTATGCGCACCGGGTTGCTAGGCGCCGGGGACGCCGGGTGGGAAAGTCCACGCATGCGCAGGTTCCACAGCAGGGCCTTCCCGCGGGTCTGCGAGCACTCGCCCGAGCAGCTTCGGGAGCGGTCGGTTTCCCTCATCGCTGTGCCGCGCTCAGTACCTAGCACTTGTAACTCCATCGCATTCCACGCTCTTGGGTGCAGGGCAGCCCATTCTGAAAGAAAACATCTCGCGTTTTCTTTCAGAATGGGCTGCCCTGCACACAAGAGCGAGGAATGCGAGGGAGCTTCAAGTGCAAAAGCATGGCGAACCACCTACCGCCCCCCTGGCCCCTCTCACCGCCCCCCTGTCGCCACCCTTGCCTCTCACCGCCCCCCTAAGGGTTTCCACCGCCCCCTGGGGGGCAGTACCTCCCACTTTGGGAACCACTGCTGTAAGTGTTCTATTATATTTTCCATAAAAAAGGGCAGAGGGTAATTTTTTCCTCTATTTTTTAAGCTATGTTGAAAAGACATTATTGGGGAATAAACATAATAGGATGGGGTGAATTGAATTTGGTCTCAATTTGAGACTCTCAAATTATCTGCATCATCTCTGCAAGTATACCATTTTTATATTGTCCAATGTATATAAATTCCTGGACAGATAAATTCCAAAGAGACACTTGTAGTGAAGGCAAAGAAGAATTATTTAAAAGTCAGATTTATTCTATTTTCAAAAAGCAAAACATATCTAATTTTTTTATCTCCCATTTCTGGAAAATTACTTTACATCTGATTTCAAGGGGGATGTGAAGAGGTGTGTAAGCACAGGTTCCCCTCTATTGCTATAAAACATCTAAAATAAATTTTCTAATTGTGGCTTTCGAGGAAGGCAGCAGATGGAAATCCTGACCAAAATTGTACACAAAACTGGTCACACCAAGTTAAACATGGTCTAGGTTTGGCTGCAAATAAGCAAGAAAGTGCTTCACTCCTCCAAATGTCCACTTTAAAGGTTGCAAATTGTGTTCTTTCCATTGCAAACCACAAGCAGAGCTGTTTGTCATATAGTAATGATACTTAGATATGAAATCAGACTGCAAATACATGCTGCTTTTACATCATGGTTTAGCTTAATAGAGAAACATAAACGAATGCACCTGCACATATACTTAAGCCCTTATAATAAGGTACACAGTATACTAAATGTGATTTTACGCTGGTAGCCATCAGAACTACTTTTTTGGATGATACCTTCAATGATCCGCCAATGAGAATATCTTTAATTTAACAAGAGCATTACTTTTAATTTGTCAAATTAAGACTAATTTAGTTGCATTCTAACCCACTGAAATTAGAAGGGCAAGTCAATCATGACCTAAATTCCATTTAGATCACTAGGGGCTTATCTTCACCTATAACTTAAAGATACTCTTGAGTTGAATTTTGATTTCTAGGAGATTAATGAACATAACATCATGCAGCTTTCTTTACAGCAATACATTTGTGTGTCTTCTTCATGGATTTTTTATTTCCTAGTCTAGCCTGCAGTCCCAGTATTCCATGCACTAACTAACCAGATACAATCCTACTTAGCTTCTAATCTCATATAAATTAAGTTGCCTCTATAATTTCGATCCAGCACAAAAAAAGGGATGCAGAAAATTAACAAGGAGCAAATTCCTATGCATTCTACCACGGATCACGGGAGCTGTGCAGTCACAAAAAGAAATTTACCTGAGTGGATGGAATACTAAGCTTTACTTTTCTTAGCAAAAAGCTTGGGAACATTTTATTTTACTGCAAGTAACACTTTATGCTGATTGGGGATTACTGAAATTGTAGTCTAATATATCTGAAAGGCACCACTTAGGAGAAGGCAGCTTTGGAAAGGATTTGCTTTAAAAAGATGAGAAGAAAAGGTAAAAGAACAGCAAGCACTTTTACTGCTGAATTACAAAGTGCAAAAGGCTTGTCTAACAATCACTAAGTTCACAAAGAGTAAAAAGCTTGTCTAAAAAAACCACTAAGTTTTTCAAAATGGAACAATATGATTTTGAGATACCGGATGTTGAAGGAAAATGGGTAATGGGTCTTTATCTCAGACACCAGTAATAAAGAAAAAAGCTTTTTCCTTTCCTGTTGTAGCACTTGATTTTTTTCGCTAATGTCTTTCTTTTAAAGGGGGAGTACAATGGATTATTATGGGGGTATGGAAGAACTTGACTTATATCTTCAAAAAAAGTTCATGCGGAACAATAATCAACAGACAACCTTTTTGCTTCTCAGGTGGAAGACTTTTTGTCTTTATGACCAGGAAAATTCACATTTTGGATTGAGTCAGACGTCTATTGGTCTAGTTCTACTTTGAACAGTATTGTTTTCATCCGATAACATGAAAGTGTAAAGGCTCATGAAGTGTAGTGGGTTCAATGAGTGGAGAGACCTTCAGCTGGAACAAACTTGTTTATTAACGAGTAACAAGATGAACTACATAACGATCTGACACTGGGTGACAGCAACCTTTTATACTGTTGCCTCAGGCTGCTCAGCCAATCCCGGCTCTCCTAATTCCTGCTCGTACAAGCGTCCCCTTGAGGCTCTCCGGAACACTACAGCTCACTTACCACATAAGTTATATAAATATTTCCATGGTGTGCCACCAGAATTACCCCCAGGTAAATGGTACAGAATTGTCTTTTTAGTGCCATGTAGAAATGCAATTATGACTCATCTACAGGCTGCTTAATTTGCCAGTCAAGGTACTGAAACATGTAAACCTAAAGTCAATGTTTGACCATCTTCATAGGTGCATTTTTTAAAAAAAGTCCCTGATGCAGAACATCAATAGGAGACCAAAACCACAAATTTGGTAGAAGTGTATTAAATGCCAGAATCATCAAGTGATAAATATAATATGGTTGTATTGACAGTAATCACTTTATTTTTCTATAAACAGCTTTTCAGCAATCTGCAAACTGTTAGCTCCTGTTTATAACAAAGAAGCCACACAATGTATTTACTGTAAAGTAGACACCAGCCATCTCAGAAATAGCAACATCAAACTGATTTCATGACTACTGCATGTGCATTGACTGAAAGTCTGGGAATCTGAGGTTAGGTTAGTCTTGACCCTGCTGGCCTGGAAGGTTCTGAAGTCACGGTTTGGTCATTGTGCCTGGGCTCCAGTGATTGGCAGGGAGATTGCTGGTTGGCTGCCTTGTAAGTAATTTATTGTGTTCTCCCACAAATTAGTTGTATTGTTTAAATTAACAGATTAAATGGCTTTCATTTTGCTTCTATTTTCACTTGTTGTTTTAATGAAGTAAGCTGCCCAGAATCATTCAGGTGATATAAATTGAATACATGAATAACTATCCCAATAGAAATACTCCAATCATGGGATTAGAGACAGCAAATGCTCCCAGGAAATGCTTGGCTCTAAAAAAAAGCTTCTGATAGTATATGCCAGTGATGGCGAACCTTTTTTGGCCCGGGTGCCAAAAGGATAAACGCGCGATAGCATGTGTGCCCACACCCATAATGCAATGCCCTCCCCCGTGCATGCGCACAACCCCCGCATTGCCCCCTCGTGCATGCGCACAACCCCCCCTGCGCTGCCCCCGTCAGGGGCGGATTCCTCTTAACTTCTACTGGTGCGCATTGATGTTGTGCGCACATTGCATCCTCTCACACAATTTCGGCTCTCTGCACATGCGCAGAAGGACAATTTTACTTCCACGCATGCGCAGAGAGCAAAAAATCACGAAAAATTCAAAAAAAAGATGGCGGCGCACACGGACCGGCAAAGAAAGTACTGGAGCCGTCGTGCCGACATTAGGCAACCGGTGGGCCACCACTGGAACGGAGCACCAGACAGCACCAGTAGGAACCCACCACTGCCCCCCCCCCGTGCATGCGCACAGGCCTCACTGGAGCCTCCGGACTTCCGGTAGACCCGTTAGGCTGTTTTTCACCCAAAGCCTCCTGAAGCCTGGGGAGAGCGAATAACGGCCAAACGGAAGTTCGGAAATGAACTTCTGGTTGGCCCATTGCCAAAAACAAGGTTAAAAATCAGCTGGCCAGCGCGCGCATGCATGCTGGAGCTGACAGGGCATTGCCTCACGTGCCCTCAGATATGGCTCCACGTGCCACCTGTGGTATACGTGCCATAGGTTTGCCATCACTGGTATATACCCTCAGCTGGACAGCAACTGAGTCAGTTTGGTTTAGTGGTGAAGACACCAGCTTAGAAAGCAGGAGATTGTGAGTTCAAGTCCCGCCTTAGGCATGAAAGCCAACTGGGTGATTTTGGGCCAGTCATACTCTCTCAGCCCAACTCATTTCACAGGGCTGTTGTGGAGAAAATAGGAAGTTATTTGTAAAAATAATAAAAGTGGGATACAAATAAAAATAAATAAAAAGTAGAGTAAGGATCTGGTCCCTCCAATATGAGACATCACTCAAGAATAGAAAAAACATTGTAAGGAAAATATCAACAAGATGACAAATCATAAACAAGGCAACAACTGAACGTACTAGTTTCTATTAACATTAAAACAAAGGCATGAAAAGGAACAGCACTATAGTAAGGTGACCAGACGTCCCGCTTTTGGCGGGACAGACACGCTTTTCAAGCGTGTGTCCCGCGTCCCGCATTCTTTTCAAAAAGTCCCACTTTTTTGAAAAGAATGCGGAAACAGCGGGACGTCTGGTCACCTTAGAGGGGAAGCAAAAGAGAGGTACCGGAAGCAAGTCGGGCGGAATTTCAGCAAGCCGGCTGCCTGCTGGGGAGAGGGGGAAGGGGGGCTGCTCCTCCTCTCCTTCCCCCGCCCCATCCCTAGCCCCGCCCTCGGAGGCGCCGCTGCTGTTGGGATGCAGGTGGAGGGGTGAGGGACGAGGAGCCGTCGCCGCTGCCGTTGTGGGTGTGAGCTCACGAGCGGCCCCTCCGGCGGCGCAAACAACAGCCCTTCCTCGTCCCCCTCCCCTTCCTTCCCCCCGTTGCCTCGCTGCCGCCGTTGCCCTGGGGCCGGGCGGGCGACCGGGAGACCGTGGCACTTGGATGCCTACAGCTCGTGACAGGTAAGCTGCCGGCTGCCTCCTTTCCCCGTCTCCCGCCTCCCGTTCGTCGCTTGCCAGCCCGGCCCCAGGGCAGCTCCCGAAGGGGAGGCGGGAGGCGAGGAAAGGCCTCCCGCCTCCCCCCCCACCTGGACGCCGACATTGCTGTGTTTTGCCCTCTGCGCGTTCTGCGCATGCGCAGAGGGCAAAACAAATGGCGGCGCCTAGGCGGGCCCGCCCCCCGTCCCGCTTTAAAAAAAAATCTGGTCACTTTACACTATAGTGAACAGAATACAAAATACAACACAAAAAATCTTGAGTCCAAATCTACGTATTTTTTGTTTGCTTTTTGAGGAAATTCAGAAAGAGTTATTATATAATTCATGGCATTGTTCATATCCTTCCCATGCCAGATGTCCCTTAACTGTCTGCATCAAAGCCTCTTTACAGCTTAGCATTCTTGACTACCGGGTCACTGAAAACTATTGTGTATACCGTATCTAGGAGTTGTCAGCAAAACACATCCCAAAACATGGTGCATTAGTCAGAGATTTTCTGTACTGGGTTATGTTATTGAGTACCAGACAGCATGAAGACAAATAAAAGTTGTCACTTCCCCCTCTGCAAATTTCCACAATAAAATATTATTGGCACATTATTCATCCCTCCCTCTCCCCACTTCACTTCTTACTTCAATGCAATCTTATTGTCAGTCTTCAGAAATAAACTCTCCCCCCTCCACCATTAGCTTTTGAAATTCTTTCCCTCTTAGAGAACTTTCCAGCTAGGGAGGTAGAATGATAGTGTTTTCTTTTGAGAATTATTGAGGAATATTTGAGGATTGCTTACACAATTTGCCTCAATTTGCGGGTTCAAATGGACCAGATCAAAATATCCATGATGTCTGTAAAATGCCAAGGATAATGCTCTAGTTAATCACCATGAAACTGCATTAATTATGGTAACAAATGATTACTGATAGTGGGCTGAGGGCAGTGGTGGGTTCCTACCGGTGCGGTCCACTCTATAGCACCGGTAATGGCCCGCTGGTGATGTCACAGTACCGGTGCGGTCGGTTGCCGGTTCCTGGGCGCCACCATTTTTTAAAAATTGTTTTTTCTTCTTCTGCGCATGCCCAGAAGCCGAGCTTCCAGCACTGTGCATGCGCTGCCTTCCTACCCCACAATGAGTCCAAGCAGGGGAGGATGGCTGAGGGAGCGCGTGAGATGCTGAAAGAATGGGCGGCAGGACCTATCTCAGTTCCCCTCCCTTCACAGTCTGAGAAGCCATGAACGCGCGGTGATGATCCCAGGCATTTTCGCACATTCGAGGCTTCTCGAGCTGCTGAGGGGAGGGGGAATGGGCGGCAGGACCTATCTCAGTTCCCCTCCCTTCACAGTCTGAGAAGCCATGAACGTGCAGTGATGATCCCAGGCATTTTCGCATGTTCGAGGCTTCTCAAACTGCTGAAGGGAGGGGGAACAGGCGGCAGGAGCCTAGGCCGGACCGCATTCAGGCCGGACGGAGCCTCCTAGAAGAACCGCTGCCGCGGTCTTGCTGCTCCCGCTGCGGGGGGCTGCGTTGCGGGTGGGCAATGCCCCCCTGCTTCTCTGGCCGCTGCCAAGCTCCCGAGGCCCACGCCCACCCGGTCACATGACTGGCAAGCCACACCCACAAAATAAGCCATGCCCACAGAGTGGTAGTAAAAAAATTGGGAACCCGCCCCTGGCTGAGGGCCTTCCTTGTAGCCACACCTGCCCTCTGGAGCAGCATTCCCCCAAAGTCCCTACAGATCCAAATCTATTGTGTTTCTCTAATGTGTTTTTGAAAAAGTCCTGGGTTTTTTCAGCAGGCCGCCTTGTAACTATTGGTATTGTTCTGTCTAGAATGGGTGCTTGATAATTCTACGGTCATTTCTTATTACTTTTTTTTCCTTCTTGAATGCTGTTTTAAACCTAGTTATTATACTCAGTGAGCCATCTAAAGTTGCAACCAAGATTGAAATAGATTACAAGTTTGATGAGATAAATAAATTATCGGTATATGGTCAGATACTCCAGCCCCAAATAGTCCAAGAAATGTATTCTGAACTCTCTAGATCCGTGATGGCGAACCTATGGCACGCGTGCCACAGCTGGCACACAGAGCCATCTCTGCGGGCATGCGAGCCGTCGCCCAGCTCAGCCCCACTGCGCAGGCGCACACCTCCTGCTGGCTAGCTGATTTTTGGGATGTGCAGGAAGGCGGGGCGCATGTGGGAGATGCACATGCATGCGTGGGGACATGCCTGCATGCGTGGGGTCGGAGTCACACGAGCATGCGGGGGTGGGGGTCGCATGTGCATGCGGGGGGGGGGGGCAGGGAGAGCGTGGGGTGTGTGTGGCGCCCCCTACCCCCATGGCCCATTTTTGGTCCCAGGAGGCTGCAGGGAGGTCTGCTAGGCCCAAAACGGGGCATGAGGGGGTGTGGTGCGCCCCCCCACAGCCCATTTTTAGTCCCAGAAGGCTGCAGGGAGGCCTGCTAGGCCCAAAATGGCAGGGGCGTGGGGGTCACGTGCGCATGCACTGGGGGAGCATGGGGGGTCACACATGCATGCGCAGGGACGTGTGTGCATGCGCAGGGGGCACATTGCATTATGTGTGCCAGCACACATGCACGCGCTTTCGGCACACAACGAGAAAAAGGTTATCCATCACTGTTCTAGATTGTCCAAGGAGCACCATAGGTAACAAAATATTCCATCTTGTAGAGGCAGAGGGAGGAAAAATATAAATAAGGTAGTGACCACGTGCTTCTCCATTGAATTATAGCTTCTCCACCATTCAATGTCACATTGGCCAGCTACAATGGGAATACAATTCAGCTATCTGAAAGGAATTTGCTTTGGCAAGACTCCTGCAGCTATTTCAAGCAAGAAGTCTGCAACGTTTTCAGTCTGTTTTCGTCTTCTAGAAGGCAGCCTACTCAGACTATACAATTTAGGGTTTTTAAAATTAATATTGTCGTGCTAAACTGAGCATGGGGATAAAATGGAATTACTGGAACTCAATTGCGTATGTAGGCATTATTATTTTTCTACACCAGAATGGATTTTCCATCTTCAGCATTCCACAATTTTGAACTGCTGAAGGAGTAGTCAATTCTTTTAGACCTAAACGTTATGCTTCTGAGTGTTGTGAAGAAGTAGAGGAATTCAACCACATTTTGTTCTGACCTCAGAAGTTGGATAGTCAAATGTTTGAAAAAATTATTTAAGCTGTCCCTTGAAACTTTTTCTCAAGTTCATTTTTTAAATGGTGTCCTGCCTTGTTTTATATGATACGGAAATATTAACATAGCATGTTTGCTTGTTATTTTTAATTAAACTGAAGCCTCTCCATATCAAAGAGAAAATCAGATGAGTAATTTGTCAAATGAGAAGTTAGAAAATGTGGTGCATTCTTGCACCAATGTCCTCCAGAACATTCTAGAAAGAGTCAAAAATGATTCCTGATATTAGATTCATATCCAGAATGAAAGCAAAAGTATTATTGCATATTAATTTAAAACAGTCATTGATATGATGGTGATATGATAAAGTGCCATAAACAATCATTCTTTCAAAGCTATGCATTACCTTTTAGGAATGCATACAAAGTAATGTTGTAGAGACTTAATAATTTGAAAAGGAGAGAAGAGAAATGATGAGGAAAAATTGACTTCTGTTTAAAATAGTTCAGCTCATATCTCTAAGCGGCTGGAACTATAGAAAATAGCCATTTCAACCAAGATTGGGACAAGCAGGATAATAAAGAAATATAATTCTGAGCAAAAAAATATGTTGGAAGGAAATGGCCCTTGCTACTTTAATGGGAATTTTAAATAAATGTATATGCCATGGCTGATGAAAGGTACACTGTTCTAACTGAACAGAGTTATAATGCCACTGTTGTGTTATGTAATGTACAATTTATTTTGCATTCAGAAAAAAAGCTTTCTAGTACCTCTGCTTTATAGAATGGAGAACAGAAATGCTTCATTTATGCACCAAAGACAAATTCTTTGTGTGTCCAATCACACTTGGCCAATAAAGAATTCTATTCTATTCTATTCTATTCTATTCTATTCTATTCTATTCTATTCTATTCTATTCTATTTTCTATATTCTATTCTATAATCAAGGTTTTTAGCTTTTCTCTTTCCTGTTATCAAACTTGAGCATTTTTTAATCACAAATTTAAATCTCAGAGACTTTTAAACTGAGAATGTCATGAATATCCAATAGGTAAAGAAAGAAACGCTTAATTAGGACCCACTTTAAACAGCACCTATTTATTTTGTTTCATTCTTATATCTTCAGTTCAGCTTTCTGTACTTGCTAGACATACATGAAATAATGAAACATTTGTTTTGTTCATATTTCAAAATCTTGCATACTAGTGGTAAATGAAAAAAATATGACTGACAGATTCAATTCAAATTCATTCAAATCTTATACATTTCTGACCCAAGAATCAAGAAGCTAGATGCATGGAAAACAATTTGACAGAGGTATAGAGAAGTAACAGAAACTTCCAACATTTTGCAGCTCTGGGCAGGAATCCTAACCTGAATAAAACAGTAGCTTTTAAGCATGATATACTACATAAAATAGACTGGATGTTTTGGGGGAAAAGTAGATATGTTCTGCATTGTTATTTGCTTATCTTTTCTATTAAGTTCAGTTTTTGTTCAAGCCTGAAAGATGTACGAAGACAACATGAAATATAGCATGAAAATACAATTTATTTAGGCCGTGTATTTTAACAAAGTAGTAGATTTTTTTCTGTCTCAACTTTGTTTATGCACAAAATAGATAAGATACATAACTTTATTGCAGGAGTTACAATCATACTCGTTTGTTTTTAATTTTATTAGTGTCAGATAGAAAAGTAGGATATGAATTTAATCAAACACATACACATCTAACTCAGTTTATCTTTAGATTATTTTTCTTGATGCTTCCATGAATAGTTTTATTGTGAGGCTATGATGCATAGAGTGGATTTATAACCTTGAGATAAGCCTGACATATTTATTTGTACTTGAAACCAGATAAGCACAGCTCTGTGTGTGGCCCAGACGTATCATCCTTTATTAAACCGAATAAGAAAACTGAAGATGGAAGCCTTTTCTATCTTAAAACAAAAGCTCTACCGTTTAACTGTTGTTGCTCCAAACTGGAAAATGATTTCAAATAATTTCTTTCTTTGATATCTTTCTTTGATGTCAGAGAAAATTTCAAAGCCATACTGAATGTGACATCATATAAATTCTAGTTTCCACTCATCAAATTCACTCTTCAGCATGCCATTGCTTTAAGAAAAGTTGTGTGTTTACAGAATAAGTAGCAGTGAACCACAAGAGCTAAATTATCTGGAAAAAAAAACCAGATAACAATGCTGTCCTGCTCTTTCTTTCCAGATATGTCCTTGCTAAAAAGGAGAACAAATATACAAGGTGCTGAGCCTTCTAGATTGTCTCTCACATGAGGAAATCAGGCTCAAAAGGAAGATTAGAACCACTCTCATTCTTCTCTTTTATCAGTTGATAAATTGATCATTCTTCCATAAAAGAACATCTATGGCAGGAGTGTCAAACTCGAATCGTCATGGCGACGCATCGTGACTTTTTTCCCCTTTGCTAAACCGGGCATGGGCGTGGCCAGTGTATGACACATCTGGCCTGTGGGCCGCGAGTTTGACAGCGCTGATCTATGGGGAGGTTCCCTAATTTCTGTCTAACAACAAGCCAGCACAGTTGGGTCAAAAATGACTGGTCTGGTGGGTACATGGCCAAGAAGGGACCCTGGTTGGTTCAAGTCTCTATGATTCAGATCTTGAATCCTAAACATTCATACAACTCTCAAACCCATGTAGACTACACAGCTCTTATGTTTGTTTGGACCAAGTGTCTCCTACCTAAAGAGTTAACCTGCTCCCAAAGATCTACTGAGAGCTCCACCCAAATTTAGCTGGTTTTCATTAGCTAAAAGCTTCTGCTCAAGAGAACTCAGGTTGATAGGCTGACTTTGCACTTAGGAATGCTGATCTTGTGCTGCCCACCTGCTTCTGAACCTTTCCTTTGAGTCTTCTCACCAGCTGATTCCTGTTATTGTACAAGCTATGTCTAAACCATGGCCCAGACTTTCTGTTGCTATTTGCCTTGCTTGTAAGTGAAATATGTGCATCCCACCTTGACTCTGCAGTAATTTTGGAGGGCTGATAGTCTGATTCGTAAACTGTGTTTTATTCTCACCTGAATGAGTTCAGTCTATTTGTATTGAATTTTTCCTTTTATCTTTTGTTCTAAGACATTATTTCCTGTGTCATTCCTTCTTTACTTTTATGAAACTATGTTCACCTGTATACAGCATAACATTCAACCATTCTTATGGTGTAGGTAAGAATTGTATATACCAGTGATGGCAAACCTTTTAGACACCAAGTGTCCAAACTGCGCGCACACATGCCCAAACTGAAAGGTGCACGTGTGTGCAAACATGCACATGCACGAACATGCGCATATGCAGATATGCGCGCATGCACAGCAGAGACCCGAAGACCAGCTGGCTGGCGGGAGGCGGAGCATCCCAACACCAGCAGCACGGCAAGCGGTAAGATCTTTTTCTTTTGTGAACTTCTGTTTCGTCGTTTGCAGGGAAACAGAAGCTCACGAAAGAAACGCCACGGAGATCTGACCTGGGGCGACGGTGCATGTGCCAGCAGAGAGGGCTCTGTGTGCCACTTCTGGCACATGTGCCATAGATTCACCATCACGGGTATATACTATAGTTTTATGGTATTGTTCCCATCTCTATTCATCTATATACTGTATTTCAATTCTGCTCTGATAAAGCAAGTTCTTTCTTTCTTTCTTTCTTTCTTTCTTTCTTTCTTTCTTTCTTTCTTTCTTTCTTTCTTTATTTATTTATTTATTTATTTATTTATTTCTTGGTTCTTCTATGCCGCCCTACTCCCGAGGGACTCAGGGCGGTGTACAGCAATGTATAAGAACACCAGATAATAAATAGCAATTAAAACCAAGTTAAAAAGTTAAAAACATTGAACATTAGACAGTTAAAAATATTTCTATATGATTTACATTGCATTTTTATTACTCTTTAAAAAATGTAATTTTAAAATGTAATTGCTGTTCACTCATGAATACTCTCAAGTATTGATAGAAACTATATTGGGGAAGCTTTCAGTTTTCTGCTTTTTGTCAGGTATTTTCTTATATTAAGTTATCCCAGAAGATTCAGCTAATACCAAATTCCCAAAGGAGTTATAACAACCCATCTCAAATTATGTGAAAGTCTTCTTCCAAGTACCTTTTTAGATTTTTGAATGTCACCATTTCTTACAAATTTTAGCTTGAAAAAGATCTCCGGGAATTTGTATTTTCCTACTAACACCCAAGTACCCAGAGTAATTTTGGGAAAAATAAAACACGTTTGAAAAAGCATTCCCAGTGAAATGACTACACATACATACACACACACACAAAAATGCATGAACCCTGGAAAAAGAACAGGGACGCTTTCAAAGAGAAGTGGTACTTATTTTATTGATTAAATTTATATGCCACCTATCTCATTGACTCTGGGCAGCTTCATTATATTCGTTCCCAATTATTAGGAAAGATCTCTTTTGAAGGATTTACACAGTCCTAATGATCAATAGGGTTTTGAGCTACAGAATGAGTTTCTTAAAAGTTATTTAAATAGGAGTAGTCCTCAACTTACAACCAGGGGTAGGTCCTAGCTTACCTCGCTGCTGGTTCGCTTCGTCCCACGCCGTGTGGGCACGCCTTGTGGGCACGTGCGTGCTTTGCGCGTGCATGCACACTGCTGAATTTTTTTTTAAAGCCAAAAACAAGATGCTGACCGCATGCACAGTGCCGGAAACTCGGCTTCTGCACATGCTCAGAAGAAAAATAAATTTTTAAAAAATTAAAAAAATTTAAAAAAAAGATGGACCGGTCATCGTGACATCACCAGTGGGTCGCTACCGGTTCAGGCAAACCAGTCCGAACCAGGAGGAACCCACCCCTGCTTACAACTATAATTGAGCCCAAAATTTCCATTGCTAAGCAAGGCAGTTAAGTGAATTTTGACCCATTTTATGACCTTTCCTGCCACACTTGTTAAGTGAACACTGCAGTTGTTAAGGTAGTAACACGATTGTAAAGTGAATATGGCTTCCCCATTGACTTTGCTTGTCAGAAAGTCATAAAAGGAGATCACATGACCCAGAAACACTGTGACAGTCATAAATGCATGCCAATTACCAAGTGTCTCAATTTTGATCACGTGGCCACACGGATGCGGCAGGGGTGGCAAACGTGAAAAACGGTTATACTCACTTTTTCACTGCTGTTGTAACTTCAAATGATCACTAAGCAAATGGTTGTAAGTCAAGGAACCATCTGTATATGGTACCCTCCTGTAAGCTGATGGGTGTTGTATCAATTATCCAATCTCTGGTCTCATTCAAATGTGTGGCCATTTAACTTCTATAATTTCCAGGCAATAGGGAGGGATGATAGAAGTTTTGGGAAATAGGGAAAGATAGGTCATGAGGATAAAGTGTATCATGAGGACGATCATTGTGAAAATTAAGGTCTATGGCAAAGAGAAAATGTAGCTATATTAGAGTAATAGTTTCAATTTTCAAATTAGAAAAAAAATCATCTTCCAGGTAGTTCTTAATCTAAATTCCCACAATTTGCTACACAAAAAACCCCCCATGCTTAAGAATGTCTGGAAAAAAATCAACAGAACACTTAAGAAGTACCGTAAAATATGCAGTACGGAAAACATAGATCAATCCTGTTGTTTCAGTGTAACGAACACTGTGCCTTGTCTGACAGTAGATTTGGTGCTATGAAAGGGAAACATACTTGGATGTAGGTTGGGGTCTCTGTATGTTAATTTTTTCAGGACAGTTATTGTGACGATCTACTACAAGCCTCTCTGCATCCGTTCATACTGATTTTTTTCTTTAAGCAACTTTCCCAGGTTACCCCGACCTGGAATATGGTATGGTTTCTAAAACAAACTTTTTGAAGTTCACATTGACTGTCAATAAACAGGGCAAGAATGCGCTACAACAAATTTTATATATTATATTTTCCAATGTATATTATTAGAACAGAGGGGAAAATACATCTAATAGGTTGGAATGAATCTTACACACAGGTTCAAAACATTTCAGTGTTAGCAACTCTCTTGGATAAGAACTGCAATTTTATCTTTGAAATCTTAGTGTGGAGTTATATTTCTGCTCAGCAAAAGTTTGTTTACAGAGATGACCTGAGAATTCCGTAGAATAGACTCAGTGAGCAGAAGAGACTTCAACTTTTCCTCCACTACAAATTGAATTCTCCTTACAAGATGAACTTGCCTCATTGCAGCTGTTTTCCCTCCTCCATGACGTGTGTCTTGGAGCAAAGAGAGTGAGGTAAAATATTTATCATGGGCAAAACGACGATTTTCAAGAGAAAATCAATGACAGGGGACAAGCTATGCAAGCAATGTTTCATTTATTAATTTTCCCGAGCCACTGCAAATTTTCCTGCGATGCACCATTTAATTTTAATTTAAACAATTTAATACCCAGATTTACTTGGATTCTATTTATGCAACTCTTGTAACCTTGTAACATGTATACAAAGTCAGTAATTTTCAAGGATAATGAATAAACATATTAGGCACTAAAAATGTGTTCAAAAGAAATTAATGCAGAATTTCTGTAAGCTAGGCTAGGACCACATAGAAACACATATTCCATTTAAAAACAGATTTTTTAAATATAAACTATCTCTGATATTTGTTGGTTTGTTTTAACAAAGAACAGAGTGGGGAGAATAATACTACTTAATACTATTTTCAGATCTGAAGAAGCTTCTTGGATGAGAAGCGAAACGCCTTCAAAGAAAAACCAGAAAGTCCAGTTGCCTCCTGAAAAAGCACCTTTGGGACAATACTACTTACAATGTCACATAATTTCCCACACAGTGTTATTACAACGAAATATATACATGTATACTAGGACTTTCTTCCCTAAGAAAATATAGAATTACAAGCTGAATCTAAATCTTCTCTTTCTTTCCCTCTCCCTCCCTCCCCCCTCTCTCTCTCACACACATTATTTTTTGTAGGCAAAGTCCTGCTTTCAATGTACTTCTATAAAATATCTCAAATGCCTTCCTTGCAATTGATGTATCCTTATTTAGTAGTAAGCTCTACTTATACCTAGACATAGAAAACGTTGGGCTGGTTCCAGAGGGTGAAATTCAGCAGGTTCTGACGAATCGGTAGCGGAAATTTTGAATAGTTCGGAGAACCTGCAAATTCCCACCAGGATGGGGTGGGAATGGAGATTTTGCAGTATCCTTCCCCTGCCACGCCCACCAAGCCACGCCCACAGAACCGGTAGGGAAAAATTTTGAATTTCACTCCTAGCTGGTTCACATGTATAGTATTCATTAGCATTCAATATAAGTAGAGCCTATGTACACATTGGAATAATAACTTTGAGATTTTGCCCATTTTAATGGATATTTTTTCTGCATTGGAAAAAGAATCTTGTTAATTGTGTACCTTATACAATTATGTATGCTTACTTGAAATAAGAATATAATTCTATACATCCCTCACTCATCACAGGATACATTACAATAGGATGCAATACTATTTTCAGAGGCAAAATATCTAGCTTTTAGATATATTATCGATTATTGAACTTTTGAATTACTATATGTGATAAATAGTACAAATTATAACAATTAAAAACAAGGCTGATAAATCTAATTTCATTTAAACTATTGTTGAAAAAGCTATATACTTAATTAAATACCCTTCTAAGAATACAAAATCATCCTTCTTGCAAGAATCCAGCTTTTATATATCCAAAGCTCTTCATAAGGCACAAATTCCAATGTAGGAACCTCAACACCCAGAATTCTTAGCTATAACTGTGCCAGCTAGGAAATTGGTGAGTTAGTCTACCCACCCGGAGATCTGGGGAAGATTATTCCAGATTTGATGAACTAGAGCACTTATCAGCTCTAGCCACCACAGACTGCTGTTGATGAAAGTTATAGAGTGAAAGTTCAAACCTGATAGAGCATAGAGGGATTACTTTTTCTCTCAAGCCAAGTTAGATAAATAGAATTACTCCAGAGAATTAGGAAGGCGTATGTACAGCACATTACCAATCTAATAAAACTCAATTTTTATATAAGTCAGTCCCAAGATTTGAATCCTGAGATTCTCCTGCCCTTCCAGGTCAGTGACTTTATGGCAGTTTATCAGCTAGCCTTGAAGATTTCTGCCATCTGTTCTTGTTTATAAAATGGCTTTCTCTGGTGTGAGAATTATTAATTCCACCTCACTAGCTTCAGTTTTTTTAAATGTTATCTCAAACTTATTTACACAAGGCATATTTATTTCTAGGAGACATGTTGACATAACACAGATGCACACACACAGTTATTCAAAGTGCCTTTGCTTTCCATATGCAAAATCACCAACAGAAATTAAAGTAATAGTGATTTCACTATTCTAATACAATTGTGTATTAAATGTACTTCTTTACAAGGTATGTTACATTTTCTAATCACACAGAACCCCATCTTTGTAAGGTTCCACTACTGGAAACAAAAAAGTATATAATTAGTTTATTATCATAAACTCTAATCCCAATTCAAAGACATGCTATATATTGACTACTAAGGAAAAGATCTTTAAATGTATTATATATATTTCATTATTTGCACTATTTGAGCATTAATATCTCATGCAAGATTATTAGTTTTTCTTGGCATAGTTCAAGCAAGGAAACTGCACTGATTAAAGATCACAAAAAATGAGCAACTTCTCAGATCTCCACATTTCTGCATCTAACAAAGAGATCTGGAGATAAAGATTTACATATTTTTGCAAATTTCAAATTGGCCTAATAAGAGTATTACCCGCAATATTTGAGGAGAATTGTTCAACAATATCAGAATTTTGTTGTTACATTTAGCTATAATAATTACTTTTTATCACTCTGTTATAACTAATAAATATAGCAATAAGGTATAATAAATGATGGCTAGATTTCCACAATCAAGAAGAGAAAAATTCCTTCAGCTAGCTGTGCAGCCATATGTAACTGCTGCATATTAACTTTATTCATATCTAAACTCATGAATTTCTGCAATGTATTTTTTGTAAAGGTCACTGCCTGTTTTAAGAAATGAAAACACAAATTAAAAATATCCAGGAATAACTAACTTCTAACAATCAAACGATTCCATATTTTTAAGCAGACTGCCTGAAATAATGTTTTATTCTGACATAATCATTACTGGGAATAAAAAAAATAACATTATATTTCTCAGATCCTTTTGTCTGGAAAATTATGGGAATTCTTCAACACATCAAGAAGGCATCAGGTTGATGGAAGCACTACCTATTACTATTACAACTTGTAGTCGCCGTCCATGTAACCTTTGCATCTTTTAAAATGGAACTGACTCAACTATAAGTAATACTAGAAGTGTCATAGAATAAACTTTTAAATGATCACCACATGATAAGTAATCACAGAAACCCCTCTATGAATTGCAATGTTAGAAGCATATGTAAACTATAGATCATGGCATACTGCTGGGGTTTATGGTTCATTCTCATCCATGCTTATACAGAATATTTATTTGAAATACAGCAGTGCAGTTTAAGACTGGATTAAAATACAGAAAACAAAAAATGCAGAGAGAAAAAGAGGAAGGAAAAAAGGAATAATAACACATAAAAGAAAAAAGGGAATACAGTGTATATATATAAAGAAATGACATTTCCCTTTATCAGGTCAATTTCAAACAATTTCAATAATTTATCACCTTCTGTAACATTTCAACCTAAAATCTCTTCACCCCATATCTCAGATTTTATCTATTAGCAAATAATAAAGCCTCATCATTCAATTTTAATCAGCAATGATCCATTAAAATCTACCGGTTATGATCCATTTCATATTCTTTTCATTTACTTTATCTAGTAATTTATCATTTTCTCTAAAAGTGCAGAAACCCCCTCAGACAATAAGTTAATAAGATTTTTTGTAATTTTACTCCCTCCTCTTTCAATAAATCTATTTTAAAAATACCTCTGGAACTAGCTTGCTTTCTGTGGCAACAGGGAAGCCAAGAACCTGATCTGTAGTGTGGTTCCATGTTCCCAGTCCCCTCCAAGGAGATAGAGATAATTTTTAGGTGCATTTAAGAATCAGCCATATTAGAAGATGGCCACTCAACTTGGAATCAGTAACGGCTGGTTTCATGCAGCATTTAAATAAAACTCATGAAAGGTTGGGCACACTTTTACAGCTGTCAAACCATTTAAACTTATAGACTGGCTTGCTAAAGAAAATGGAAATACATTTGTCCAATTTTTCTGGAGGAAAGTAGCAAATAAATGTGCAGGAATCCCAGCTCTTGGGTTGTTAGTAAGAGGGTTAACAATAACGCTTCACTCCTACACAAACTCTCGAGTCTAGAGAAATCTTTATCAAATCTGTAATTTATTTCTCTACCAGCTTTAACAAATATGTAAAGTTATATATCACCTTTAAAACTTCCATGTATCTGAACTGGTACTCAGCCATATCCAAACAGACTAAACTATTAATCCCCAATGCACAAGAACACTCTCTTTTTCTGTGTGTCTGTGTGTCTGTCTTTCTCAACAAGTAAGAAAAGATAATGGGCTGTGAGAATAACCTTGAGGAACAGGAGGAATAGCTGCAGCCAAGGCAATGGTCAGATAAGAGAAATCTGAGTCCAGAGCAGGAATTATGGTCTCTTTCAGGTTTCCAAGTAACACCCCCAACGAAAGAAAACTCTGAGGCTTGAGTTTCCTCAAAGTTCCATTTTATTAGAGATGTCATATTGGCATATCTGGGAAAACCCGAATCTGAAAGCTTCCAGTTTTCCACACCCAAAAAAAAGTTCAAGTCCGTGCCCCAGCACCCATATGTCCATCACATTGTCCAATCAATGCACCGTCCCAACTGGAGATGCCTCCCAGGAACTCCCCTCCAGGTGCAGGGTAGACTGACCTTGACTCTCGGAGAAAGGAATGTTATTTTGACTATATCTCCCCACTCACACAATCCCCCCTCCCAGTTTCCCACAGCACTAAATGTGGTAGGCCTGATGATCCAATGCCCAAGATGGTTTCCAGGCCTGACAGTCTCTACGTCAGATACTGTTCGTTCTTTTGCTCTTGAGAAAGCTTTGTTATTATTGTATGTCATAAAACTGACTTTTAACTACTGAGCAGATTTATAGTACGTTAACTTTTACTATCTTGTCATATTTAGTTTTTTATGGAATGTAAAAAGCAGAGTGGACACCAAAATTTAATGACTAAGTAATATACTCTTATGCTAACAGACAGATAAGGACAGCTTTTTATACTCTATCCATTAAGATGCCGACAGTTTAGAGAATTGGAATAAAGAGTACATCAATACAAAGTATGCAACCTTGCTGCCAGATTCCCCTACCACTCCTAAATTTCTTGAAGCTAGATATTGTGAAAGCTGCTGACATCCACAAGCCTAAACACTTCTTATGTAGTGGAACTTCAATGTTGTAGATATTAAACTTTCAATTAAAATTTAGGGTAAAAAAGGGAAAGATACTGGCTAAGTACTAGAAAACTAGAACCTCTGATGGAAACAGTCTATTTCTCACCAAATTAATTATCTTCACAATCTGCTCTACGGTAGGTTGCGGATCTGATTACAATTCTTTCTGAGCTTGTGGCCCTACAGATATGACTGCAATTCCTAATCAGAGTCCTGCACATATTGGAAGGTACCATGGGAAGGCTAAACCTAAAAATAGCCTATTTATTTCTCTGTTGTGCAATCCTTTACAATTAGTGAAGGTTGCCTCACTGCAATACGGCCGCTTGCGTGGAAATAAGGCTGGAAGATCTCCGACAGCAGCCTCTGCCTGTGAAAGGGCTACCGAAGCCCCAAATCTCCTTAGGAAGCTCGCCGTGCCCCTCCTGGGCTCCGAGCCAATCGGAGCTACAGTAAAAAAAACGCCCACAAAATGGCTGCTTATCAGCGAACCGATCAGCAAAGCCTTCTTACAAGCCAAAGTTCTGAGCAGTCAATGTCGAGGCTTCAAAGGCGGATTGCTGCGCTGTGGTTTCTTTTCTAAGGCAGACCTCGTAGCTAACACTTGGCAATGGCGGCTACCCGGCAATCTGAGCGCTGCGCTGGACGCGGAGGCTACAAGCCTCCCACAAACGTACCAGTCACTTTCCAGCCGAATTGGTAATTTTTTAAATTTTTTACACAATTTCCAATGAATTCCTAATTAATTCCAAATTAAATTCCAATTAAATGCAATAATTCAATGATATTGATCAGGAGCAACTCAATCTGCGTCCCTCTAGGCCGACTGAGTTGAAAAAACTGGAGCCCGGCCGGAGGAAGAGGCGTGGCCAAAGAAATTGCAACCCAGTCCCTGGCCAATCAGACAAGAACATAACCCATGCTTGGACTCTCCAAGCAGCGCACAGGAGAATATCCAGGTTTTGAGCTATGTAGGACTTCATAGGACATTACTACCATCTTGAATTCCACCCAGAAACACCAACAACAAATTCACCTGCCACTGTCACTAGAAAATGATCTCAATTCTCAACTGCTCTGAGGTGTAGACCGCATTTAATTTTAGTCTTGCTTCTGCATTGGAGTTGCGATGAATCTGTAAGAAAAGGAATTTGCTCTAGAAATTTCCCATGTTTGGGTACACAAAAGTATGATCATGTATGACATACAGACTGAAGGTAATATTCTTTACTTGGATGAAGACAGCCAAAAGTTAAGGAACCTCAAAAGGTAGGAATAAAGTTTCTTGCACACTTTACTATTCTAACTTAATTTTCCTTCCATATTTAGATGGTCTATAGAGTCTGATTGCAATCTGCTTTGTCTCCAGTCAGCAGATGATAAAGGGTTAATTGAGATTCTGACTCCTTTCTTGGATTAGTACCTTTTTTGTACATCTTTTACAGATGCAGTTATGCAGTTATTTACTTGGGTTTTGTCTGCTTCAGTCCCAAGACTCTAAGCACACTTATGACATGCCACTTATGCCGATTAGGTTAAAAACAAAACGTATCATATAGGAAACTGCTATTTCTGCCAAAGGAAGTGTTAGAAAATACTTATTGAAAGGGTGCCCAAATGTCTGCACCTATCATATTCACTATTTCCTTATTCTGAATACAGGAATAACTGCACATAAATAGTAAGCATGCATTCACATTTTCAGGAAGATGTTTAATGTCTAGTCAAAGAACATAATAAAAGAATATCATATCATTGAACATTGTAGCCATAGAGGTTATTGCAATTTCTGTTCATTCTTAGGGAGTCACTGAAACATACAATTTAATCAGGTGTACATTGCACATAACTCTATATCCCTGCTTACACTAGGTGGGTATGGAAAAATCCTTCATGCCTCTAACACTGTTCACTTCATGCCAAATACAGTCCTTTAAGTTACCAGACGTCTATATATACTGAAGACTATTTTCAAGAAACAATAAAAAGTAGCTTAGTCATAACTATTAATATAAGCTACAAATTTTAAACACTTAGGAGCCCAATCACCCAGAAGGAAAATCCTGTTAACAGAAGATTGTTTAGAGTTAGCAATGAACAGACCGATCCCAATAAAAGCAAGAATAATTAGTTCCCTGTCCAGTGTCACATGACCCATCATCATCTGGGGTTGTTTTTTTGGGGGTGGGTGGGTTTGGTAACAATACTGTGTAAATCAATTTTAAACAGAGTAATTTAATTTGGAGGTGGGAATCGGTGAATTTCTAGATATTATGGAACTACAATTCCCAGGCAATGAAAATCAATGATGACAGCCTCTAGAAGTCTTACCTTGGAAACCTCTCAAGGATCAATACATTCTAAATGTTCAGTTTTCATAAACATATTACTATGATAGCTTACATTCTTGATTACATCAGGTTCATACAGAATTATATTATAGTAAATCTAGGGCCATCTGCAGCCTGTAGAAGTATTTTAAATGTTATCAGAGAATGCCTGTCATGATTTGTACAAAACTGATTGGCTCTCTTTGGGGTTATTTGCAGAGGAAGAAGTAGGGGAATTTAAGGGACCCCTAGAAGGCGGAACATATTGCCCCCACCCACTTTAGTAATGTTCTGTCAGCAGCCATATCCCTTGTAAGATAAGAAGCTAAAATAATAGATAAAATATATAAGAAAATAAGAAAATGTCTTTGGCTGCAATCAAGGTGTCCAGATCTGCACTAAAGATATAGATTTTTAAGTGAGTATGTTTAAAATTATAGTTACTACTAGACTTGTGAAAATCTATAGTGACTTATTTAATAAACCCGCAAGAGCACAAAAGCTGTTTAATTAGGAAACAAGTTTGAAA
The DNA here is from genome assembly GCA_023053685.1 of Diadophis punctatus similis. Classification (NCBI taxonomy): domain Eukaryota; kingdom Metazoa; phylum Chordata; class Lepidosauria; order Squamata; family Dipsadidae; genus Diadophis; species Diadophis punctatus. Next base: position 143,941,570 of record JALIGW010000001.1, on the reverse strand, counting down.
AAAAAAGAGTAGTGCGATCAGATCTTCTTCCTTTCAATCTGTGTTTCAGAAATCTTGGAGATAAGTAAAAGTCTCCATTATTTTATAAATTTTATTTTGTGTTTGTTTCAAAAGTGACCTATAAAAGCTATCCAATTTTTTATAAGCAGGTATGAGCAAAGGAAAACAAAAACTTGGAATCACAGGAAACCAATGGCTGACCAATTTATAGTGTTTCTCAGGTTTTTTACAGGCTAGTAAAGAATACATGAACTATGATAAAGTATACTTCAGCAATGAGCACATAGTCAATTGCTTTGAAATTCATTCCGGAATAGCTGAAATACCAGAGGAAGAAAAGTCATCTTTATTCTCCTTGATTCTTATATCCCCATCGCTTAAGAAAGCAGCTACTTGATTAATTCACTAGAAGTAAAGCAAAGGTAAAGGTTTCCCTGTCCAGTCATGTCCAACTCTAGGGGGTATGGTACTCATCTCCGTTTCTTGGCTGAGGGAGCCAGTGTTGTCTGAAGACAATTTCTGTGGTCATGTGGCCAGCATGGCTATACAGCAAAGGCGCATGGAACACTGTTACCTTCCCACTGAAGTGGTATCTATTTATCTACTCGCATTTGCATGCTTTGGAACTGCTAGATCCGTGATGGCGAACCTATGGCACGCGTGCCACAGGTGGCACATAGAGCCCTCTCTGCGGGCACGCCAGCCGTTGCCCTAGCCCAGCTCCACCGTGCATGCGTGCGTGCCTCCCGCCGGCCAGCTGGTATTCGGGTCTCTGCCGCACATGCGTGGGGGCCAGGGCGCATGCAGGGGACGCGTGCGTGCATGCACAGGGGGCAGGTTGCATGTGTGGGAGGGCACTCGCATTGCATTTTAGGGCCTCGTGCAGCGCCCCCGTGCCCCATTTTTACTTCCAGGTTGGTGCAGGCAGCTTTCCAGGCCCAAAATGGGGCACGGGAGGGGTGCATGGCCCCCCGTGCCCCGTTTTAGCTTCCAGGTTGGTGCAGGCCTTCCAGGCCCCGCACCCCGTTTTGGGCCTGGAAGGCCTCCTGCACCAACCTGGAAGCAAAAAATGGGCGAGGGGGGGGCAGGGCACATGCACAGGGGTCTCATGCTCATGCGTGGGGTCTCATGCACATGTGTGGGGTGCATACGGGGGGGTCGTACACAAATGTGCGGGGGGCATGCGCATTGCATTATGGGCACGCTTTCAGCACGCGACGACAGAAAGGTTAGCCATCACTGTGCTAGATGAAGCAGGAATTGGGGCAAGTAATAGGAGCTCACCCCATTGTGCGGAGCTCGGGTCTCGAACCCAGGTTGACAAACTCAGGGTCTTTAACCGCTGAACTATCACACCCCTAACTAATCCAATAGAAGTCAAGCATTATTTTTGTAAAGTGATCTTTGGTTCTGAATTATGACTTGACATACCTAACCAAAAACCTAGGAGCCCATACAGGAAGAAGAAAACTGAATTATTCAACAGATTTTGGAAAAGTAGTTATAAAATGGTGATGATTATCATGATTCTGTTCTCCTATTGGAACAAAGAAGCATGATTAGAATGGAAACAATATTCCAGCTGTTTTAGAACTATCACAATAATAATTACATTTGTATCCTAAATGTAAAAGCAAATTATTATTTACAGAATGATTCACAAGCCTAACTTGTGAATAAATAAGACCCTTATTTATTCACATAATAGATAGATTACATAACTGTAATAATTTACAAGAACCCTTTTTTCTTAGCCATGTTTGCTATGCTACTGTCCTAACAGTGAAGTTTTAAACAAGAAAATAATTGTTGCAATAGATGGTAATATATTGTTAACTTAAAAAAAAGACATGACTTTCAAAATTCAGACTGAAAAGCAGGAAGTGGACTTGTTATCTACACACTACAGATTCTAAGGAAGCAGGAAGTTTATACATATCATTCTTCGCCTGTTGCATCTTGGGGAAGATTTTTTAAAAAAATATCGCCAGAATATTATCTTTTTAGCTTGTAATCTTTTGGGATACAGCAATGTTCTGTATTTAAATTATAATCACAACTGTTATCATATGTGAAGCAGATAACCCACCATTTTGATGCTTTGATTTGTTGCATTTGCAGTATCAGCCCAAAAAAAAAAAGAATATGAAATATTGTTTAGGTTGACATTCAGTTTTACCTGGGAGACAGTTACTCCGTCTTTGTGAAATACACCGGCAACAGAAATTTTAAAACTTCCAGTTTATTGCATGTTGGACACATCCAGCAACAAAGAAAACTACTACAGGGCAACAAGAGGCAAAGGATTAATCCAAGAATGTGGCATACAAAAAGCAGCTCTCATGAAAGCTGAGGACAGGAGTAAGTAGCTTAGTAGTACATATACATAAAGATAGGGTATTACGGTTACCTAGTTGGCTTGATCCAGTTCTTGTGCTTCAGCTATTACATTTTTCCCCTTCCTCTGAGAAGCAAAGGAGGCCCATCTGAAATGGAGAGCTCATTATTTCCAGCAGTAGGTCCAGTCTATTCATATTCATGCCATTGCTGCTTAAACACCTATGACTGCCTGATTGCTTTATAGTCATGGTCTCCATAGGACAGGGGTGAAGAACCATGGCTCTTTTATGACTTGTGGACTTCAACTCCCAGAATTCCTGAGCCAGCCATGCTGGGGGGTATGTATGCACAATGTTGCATCTTGGGAATGAGCCCAATCCATTCCTGCTTTTGGTAAGATCCAGCAATGGGTGGCCAAGCTGGAGATTAAGGGGCTGAGCCATAATTTTTATTGCTACAACCAGTGGTGAAATCCAAATTTTTTTACTACCGGTTCTCTGGACGTGGCTTGATGGGTGTGGTGTTGCTTGGTGGGCGTGGTTTGGTGGCCATGGCAGGGGAAGGATACTGCAAAATCTTCATTCCCACCCCACTCCAGGGGAAGGATACTACAAAATCCCCATTCCCACCCCACTCCAGGAGAAGGACATTACAAAATCTCCATTCCCACCCGACTCTGGGGCCAGCCAGAGGTGGTATTTGCTGGTTCTCCGAACTACTCAAAATTTCCGCTACCGGTTCTCCGAACTACTCAAAATTTCCGCTACCGGTTCTCCAGAACCTGTCAGAACCTGCTGCATTTCACCCCTGGCTACAACCTATCATTAATTGCTTTAGAGCAGGGCTGTGGCCCGCAGCCTGGATGCGTCGTGGCCCGCAGCCCGGATGCGTCATGTGCTGGCCACGTTCATGCCTGGTTTAGCGAAGGGAAAAAAAGTCCTGATACGTCACGTGTCACCGCAAGTTTGACACCCCTGCTTTAGAGAATATCCCCAAGTAAAGATGCCATAATATATCAACAGGGACTTAGAGCATGAGTTTGAATAGCTAACAACTTGTAGATCTACGGTATAGGGAAGAAATCTAGCTGACTGTAGTTGCTTGTGAAGAAAGCTGCCTTCCCCAACTCATATCACATAGAAAGGAACAGTGCTGTATGCAATGGCACTGGTATCCAAACAGAATGAATAAAACTGGCAAAATTGATATGATGTGGTTAAAGTATTAGACTAGGGAGACTCTGTTCAGCTCCTCTTTAAACAATACAATCAATCTGGGTGAATTTGGGCTACCCACTGTATCAGCCCCCTTAGCTCAAAGGACTATTATTGTTGTAAAAAAAATTAAGGGTGTGCCTTGTACACCATCTTGAATTTTTGGAGTAATATAAATCTGAGAAATACAACGAAAACTGGTTTCCTCCTACACGTCCCTCAGTTTTCGAGGTAGGACTGTAACAAAAGGCGTCTCCTATGTAACTTGTTTTTCTTTTGTAAGTAATTTTAGAAAACTATTCCTAGAACTAAGGGTTTGTATATTTTAGTAAATTTTATAGCCTCTTTTGTTGTGCAAGTACAAGTTTTCTATTGGGAGGAAAGGAGGCCTAACATTATTACTTTAAAAGGAATTTGCTTGGTCTGATGCATACAGAAGTGAACAGTGTTGGAAATTAATCTTAATTGAAACTTTAAATGTTAAAGTGCATCTGGGGAAAGCAATATTTTATACAATTTGTACTCTCTCCTTGCCTTTAAATTATGCAATAATTTTTATTTTTTAATACAGGTAAAAGGGGTTTTTTATATTTCATATTCTCAGTATTCAAGCAACATAGTTAGCAAGTTCAAAGTAAGTATGATTTCTTTCTCTTTGATGTCTAGCAACACTTTAGACCTCATTACTGTTAAAAAAATCCAAACATTTCAAAGATCAGACTCAGGATATCTGATAAGAATACTGGCCTCCTAGAGAGGCTATGTCTTTCCCTGTAAAAATGAGTATTATGGGAATTTATTCTCTAGAAAACAAATGGTATAGTAAAAACCAATTTAAGAGAACTAAACCAAGGATATAATTTATCTCATGTAGCTATTTAGTGTATTTCTATCCCCAGCAAGTCATGGATATTATCAAGAATTCTAGTTCATTGTTGTGTTATCCTCAACCATTATTTTAATTAGCCTAAAACTAAATAAGACAGAAGCAGCATTTCCATAGTGCAGTTAGCTGAGATTGCTTAAGGACCTTAGAAAGATTGTGGCAGAAGCAAAATCTGAATTTGCAAATACACTGTTCCTTTTAGGTGTTTTTTGTAACAATATTTTGATATAACATTTTTTTTGTAATAACGGAAGGACACTAGCTAAGGTCCTTTTTCCTGATATCAGCCATCGCCAGAGATTCTACTGAAAAGTGAGAGTTAAAACACTCTAGAACTACATGGAAGCCCATAAGCACCTTTGCGTTTCCACCTGCAACCAGACCAGAATCATCTGCAGAAGAAGCACATTTCTGCAAACTCCTTTTATAAGAAACAGTCACTTCCAGAATCTGAGATTAGCAGTGCGCCAGGAACCAATCAGCAATTGGAATAATGAGAGACCTGATGAACAGTGTGTGTGATGATATTGCTCCCTAAAAAAAAATCTCTGGTTTTATTTGATTGCATCTTGTACATTTTTAGAACTTCTGTCAGCAGGCAAGGTTTAAACACATTCAGAAAACAAAGCAAAAATGCTAAGATAAAATCAAGCTGGCTAACAGATCAGGTTTAAAAAAAATCTTTTAATACCTTGCTCATTAATTTAAATAATGTTCAGTACTTCCAAGAGCCAATTAAATTGTCATAATATCTCTGTTGTTTCTAGGCTGGAATTCTATTGCATGGAGAGTTTCCATTTTAGTCCAGTCAACAGACTAACATGAGCCTTTTATATCACGGCTCTGAGATAGTACATGGAAACTTGCCATTCTATCTGCAAGAGCTACAGGAAAAGTGATATGATCCAGAATAGGAGAACATCATTATCTTACATATGGTAAACTATTTACATTGATTGGAGTTACTTTACCTTCCAAGCATGTATGATTATAGCTCTGTATCCTTTTGTATTATTTTTATAAATAACTCAAGACAGCAAACATACATCTAATACGCCTTCCTCATATTCCCCACAACAACAACAACCCTGTGAGGTGATTGGGTTGAGAGAGAGTGATTGGCCCGAAGTCACCCAACTGGCTTTCTATCCATCTGTCAATTTTGCAGGACTGTAACAAGTCAGCTTGTTAGGTTAACAGTCTATATCAGTGATGGCGAATCTTTTTTTCCTCGAGTGCCGAAATAGTGCACGCGTGCGCTATCACGCGTGCGTGCGTGCCCACACCCATAATTCAAAGCCCCTCACTCGCCCCACCCCCCCTGCGCATGCGTGCGCGACCCATCACACTCCCCCGTTTCCCAACTTCCAGTGGGCCCGGTAGGCCCATTTTTCGCCCTCCCCAGGCTCCAGAGGCTTTCTTGGAGCTTGGGGAGGGCAAAAATGCTCCACCCCCACCACCCTGGAGGCCCTCCAGAGGCCAAAATCGCCCTCCCAGAGCCTCCGCACGAGCCAAAAATTAGCTGGCGGGCACGCACATGCGCACTGGAGCTGAGCTAGGGCAACGGCTCGCGTGCCGGCAGATATGGCTCCGCGTGCCACCTGTGGCACCCGTGCCATAGGTTCGCCATCACTGGTCTATATAAACAAGCCAGCAGAATTAGAAAAGTGCATTACATAACAACAATTTCAACTTTTTGGATGTTAAACCACATTCTGTTTCAGTGAAATGTTATTTCTTGATGGGCCATTTCTGAGGTTTTAGAAAAAAGCCAAAATTACTAATCCTATGAAATCCCCAAGGCAGCTCTAAAGCGATCCTTATAAACACTGAATTTGCTGCTGTTAATATGATCCCTTTTGACAGGGTAAAAGGATTTACCTATCTGTTGCTTCCACTGAATGCTGCAGCATCACCTTAATTCTATTTAAATTAGAACAATTATTCAAAGGATGTGACTTATAAGAATGGGAAGACTTAATAATTGCCTGTAGCCTCTGCTTAGTAGATAAAGATGGAAATTCAAAGTATATGGAGCTGCAATTTGGGAAGGTCTGGAAAGAAGCCAGCCATAGTGACGATGAAAGGATTTTTTCCCTAGAAATTCATTAAGAGTGTGGAACATTATAATCAGATTACAATCTCAGATATTAATGCCACTCCATGTGAAACAAGTTTTAACAATGTGTGCATGGCTCCTAAACATTTAGCTGACAGGAGAATCTGGCCTTCAAACTCTGCCAGCAGTTTTGCTCATTTGACTATAGGTAGTCCTCAATTTATGACTGGTTGCATAGCAACCATTAAAAGTTACAACAGACCTCCTCAAAAGGTACTCACGACTCAAATTCAAAATTTGAATGGTTGCCTCCCTCATTGTCACGTGATCACATTTTGGACACTCGGCAACTTGCTTGCATTTATAGCCATTGGCAGCATTCCATAGTCAGGTGACCACAATCGAGGTAGAGATGTGAAGACCCGGGAAAAAACCGGAAAAATTCACAAAAAACCCGGGTTTTTTCCATTTTTTTTCCTGAAGGGTTTTTTGTTTTTTTCCAAAAAATGGAAAAAATTGAAAAAAAAAAAAACCATTGTGGAATATTTTATTTTAACATGATGAATAAAATATTTTAAGACAGGGTGTTCAAATATTTTCCAAATCATTTCTAAAAAAAATGTATGATATCAGATTATTCTAATTTCTGTGCACTGAGTGAGGACAAGCAAGTCCTAGGTAACAAACTGAACCCTCCAATGCAAGAACAGTATGCATTTCTTCCTTTAGGACAGCGGTTCCCAACCTGGGGGTCGGGACCCCTTTGGGGGTCGAACGACCATTTCCCAGGGGTCGCCCCGGCATCCTCAGCTCCCCCCCCCACTGCCACAAGCCTGGCCATATCACGCCCCACAACTCGCGCCCCCACCGCTCTCCACCCCGCTGCCGCCATTTGGGTTATTTTACCATCTGCGCATGCGCAGCATGCTTTGCGCATGCGCAGCATGCTTTGCGCATGCGCAGCATGCTTTGCGCATGCGCAGAGGGTAAAAGAATCCAAATGGTGGCGGTGGGGTGGGTCACGGTGGTGGTGCGGGGGCGGGGCATGGGTCGCGGCATTAGGAAGGTTGGGAACCACTGCTTTAGGAGGTGCTGCTATTGTAACAAGAAAAAGGTTTCAGTTTTGCTTTTGCATGTTAGTGGGTGTGTTTGGTTTGTTCTGTCCTCTTCACTAGCCCTCAAAAGCATTGGAAGAAAATACAGAGCAACAAAAAGGACCTGAAAGTAAACTAGTAAGCAGTTCAGGAGATTGTTGCTCCCTTTGTTACAAATAAATATTATAAAAAAGTAAATTCTGTTTGTGATAATTGTTTGGCTACACTATATTTTTAATATGCTAGTTGTGATAATTTTATGCCAAGTCAAATTGCCCATAGTCATATTTTATGTTCCTAAAGTAACAGAATGACTTTCAATCTTAAAAAGACAAAAAAGTACTAATGTAGCATTTTTTTCAATTTTTCCAAAAATTTCTGTTTCCCCCCGGGTTTTTTTTCCCGAGCTTCAAAATTTCCAGAAATTTTACATCTCTAAATTGAGGACATCTTTTTTTGATGGAAACTGATGTTTAGTTGTGGTTTCCAGCAAAAAATGCCCATGGCGAACAATGGGTTCACTCAATGAAATGTGGCAAAATGTGGTCATTTTATAACCATTGTGTTTTCTTAACCGCTAGAAAAACTGTCAATCAGGTCAGTCACATGGGTGGCTTGACTTAAAATCTTCATGACATTATAAAAATATTCATAATAAATATTTATAAAAAATATTCTTGCCACTGCGACACTCAAACTGCAATTGCTGTCCTAAGTAAAATACCCACTGCAAATGTTTATTCCTATATTAGTCCCAATTTATCAACAAATATTCTCCATTCTAAACATGTCACGTGTTGTCTAGATTTCTGTCTCATTTTAATTTCATTTTATAACTCACATTGTAAATTTTCCGTACCTCTTAATTAGATGAAATTTAAGTGAAATTAGGTCAACATTTTAATTAAAAAAAAACCTGTGTTGTGAACAACTTCACAATGAGGATTTAATAATACAGTAAGCATATTCTCATTAAGGTTCTACATTTAGGCAAGAAAAACAAAGCACATAGGTACAGTATATGTGGTACCTTGCTCAACAGTAGTAACTATGAGAGGGATCTTGGAGTCCTAGTGGACAACCATTTAAATATGAGCCAGCAGTGTGCAGTAGCTGCCAAGAGAGCCAACGCAGTTCTGGGCTTCATTGGCAGAGGGATAGAATCAAGATCACGCGAAGTGTTAATACCACTTTATAATGCCTTGGTAAGGCCACACTTGGAATACTGCATTCAGTTTTGGTCGCCACGATGTAAAAAGGATGTTGAGACTCTAGAAAGAGTACAGAGAAGAGCAACAAAGATAATTAAGGGACTGGAGGCTAAAACATATGAAGAACGGTTGCAGGAACTGGGTATGTCTAGTTTAATGAAAAGAAGGACCAGGGGAGACATGATAGCAGTGTTTCAATATCTCAGGGGTTGCCACAAAGAAGAGGGAGTCAAACTATTCTCCAAAGCACCTGAAGGTAGAACAAGAAGCAATGGGTGGAAACTAAACAAGGAGAGAAGTAACTTAGAACTAAGGAGAAATTTCCTGACAGTTAGAACAATTAATCAGTGGAATAGCTTGCCTCCAGAAGTTGTGAATGCTCCAACACTGGAAGTTTTTAAGATGTTGACAACCATTTGTCTGAAGTAGTGTAGGGTTTCCTGCCTAAGCAGGGGGTTGGACTAGAAGACCTCCAAGGTCCCTTCCAACTCTGTTATTATTATTATTATTATTATTATTATTATTATTATTATTATTATTATTATTATTATTATTATTATTATTATTATTATTATTATTATTATTAATTATTATTATCCTCATCATCCTCATCCTCATCCTCATCCTCATCCTCATTATTATTATTATTATTATTATTATTATTATTATTATTATTATTATTATTATTAACCAAACTGAAGCGGAGTATTTCTCTCTGTGTGAATTTATGTATTAAATTCCTCTTCCTTTTAATGAAAAATAGTCCAGGTGTACATGCATCTCTATAATCTAATTTCTAACGAACATTTCATCAGCCAACAAGCCACTGCATTTCATATTAATTTCGATTTGTTTAAGTCTTTTAGATTAGCAGGAAAAAGAAAAATAGGTTAGTTTACTCCCTCTGAATTCAATTGTAATGTTTCAGTGTGTCAGATGATATGCAGCAATAAAATATCTAACCCTCCCTACAATGACCATAGTATAGTCTGTGATATTACATTGCTACAGCAGCAGTTGCTGCCCTCTCCTTCCTAGTCCTTTGCATTTGATTATGCAACAAGTTTATAGTTTTCAGAGGATTAGGATACTTGTTATAACTTGCTGCCATAAATGCAAGGTATAAGCAGAACCCAATTGCCGAGATGCAAAAAGAGCAGTTCCAAGAGTCGTGTGCAGTTTGCCGGTATCACTTCTGAGTCTGCAGAGTGGAGACCCCAGCCATCTATTTCCCCCTTATGAACCCCTCAAATCTCTAAAAATGAGTCTTGCCATTTTTAAGAGCATTCCTTGACTTCAAAAATTACTCTAAAAACATCCTTATAACCTGTTATGTAAAGAGCCACTTTGGCTTAGGGGATTAAGGCACCGGGCTTGAAAGCAGGAGACTTTGAGTTCTAGCCTTGCTTTAGGCATGAAAGCCAGATGGGTGACTTTGGGCCAGTCCTTCTCTCTCGGTTGGTCACTTCTTGCTGAAGCCAATGGATCAACACTTGGTTGATCTGAAAAAAAGTGGGCACTGTACTTGTGGGAAAATGCTAGGAAGAAAAAGAAGAAAAGAAAAGAAAATCCTTGCCTGGTGTAACCCTGGAACCAGCAGTAACTGCATTTCTAATCTACCGTAAATCTCCTGTTGCCAGGATAGAGATCTTTCCCCATTAACTAAGCATCTCCAGGCTTGGTGAAAACAGCATCCCTGAGTAGCATGCAAACTTCCTTTGAAAGGTAAAGGTAAAGGTTCCCCTTGCACATATGTGCTAGCCGTTCCCGACTCTAGGGGACGGTGCTCATCTCCATTTCAAAGCCGAAGAGCCAGTGCTGTCCGAAAACGTCTCCGTGGTCATGTGGCTGGCATGACTAAATGCCAAAGGCGCACGGAACGCTGTTACCTTCCCACCAAAGGTGGTCCCTATTTTTTCTACTTCCATTTTTACATGCTTTCGAACTGCTAGGTTGGCAGAAGCTGGGGCAAGTAATTCACTCTGTTACGCGGCGCTAGGGATTCAAACCAGGGGTGAAATTCAACATTTTCCCCTACTGGTTCTGTGGGCGTGGCAGGAGAAGGATACTGCAAAATCTCCATTCCCATCCCACTCTGGGGCCAGCCAGAGGTGGTATTTGCTGGTTCTCCGAACTACTCAAAATTTTCGTTACCGGTTCTCCAGAACCTGTCAGAACCTGCTGAATTTCACCCCTGATTCGAACCGCCGAACTGCCGGCCTTTCTGATCGACAAGCTCAGCGTCTTAGCCACTGGGAGGGGGGGGGGAAGGAACACTTTATCACCCAGCAATTCCTGGAGCCTTCCTAGGCATATCCAGGTAGTTTTCTAGGCTACACTGTAGAAACCATTTACCCCTGCCTTCTCCCAGAATGTTTTTTTCAATTCCCAAGACTCTTTTTTTAATATAAGTATTTTAGACAAATAAAATTATTTTCCATTTTGATTCACTGTGCATAAGTATCCTTCAAAAATATACATTTAGAAACTGGGGGTGTAGAGTTTTTTTTAATGCAACTTTTGTTGATTTTCCAGGTGCAGATTTAATAATTTACAGTCAGTTATTGTTGATAAAGTGATGGCTGAGTAAGTTGGCAAACTTAACATAATGAAGGCAGCTACTGAATGGTTATGTATTAACTTTTGGTTTTTGGCTGAGAAACAAAACAAATAAATTAGTATTTTTTGCTGTATTAAACTGCATATTAAGAAAGAGTATGACATATTCAGAATTTACTTTTAACTCATTAAGAGCATTTAACAATACAATTAAAGCATTAGAACTGTATTGTTGTGGCTGAAAACTCGGCTCAATGTGTAAGTTAACTAGGGGAACTAAAAACTGATGTGTCCATTCCACATATGGACTTGATGTTACAATACCTCATGTAGTAGCAAGTGACTAATGCATAAAGGGAATGCATGTACTCTTTGGGACACATGTATTGATCTATGCCAATCTTCACCACTCCACACAACTGCAACTCCCATAAGCACATGCTAGCTAGCAAGTGTGGGAGATGGGCAAACACTTACAAGTAGCCCTCAGTTAACAATGGTAATTGGGACCGGAATTTCCATCGCTAGTTGTAAAGCGCAATGTCACATGACCACATCGCTTTCCTTGCCATTAAGTGAGGATTGCAGGTCAAGTGAGTCCCAAGTGGCTCACAAACAGGCTGGCAAACAAGCAAGGTGTGTAATGTGAGGGCTGCAGGGCCAGGGGAGTTTACTACTGGGTGGCAAGTGGGTGGGCAGTGCTACCGGGCAGGAGAAGGTGGGAGCGACTTACCAAAGTGGCATGTAACTTTTGCTGCTGCCTTCCCAATTGATTTTGCTTGTGAGAACCCAACAGAGAATGATGCAAGGGATGATCACATGACGGAGGCAACCATTCTGAGTATGAGCTGGTTGCCAAGCCCCCAGATTGTGATCACGTGCTTGTGGGGGGGTTCTAGGTTGGCCAGAATTTCAGAAAAACACTTTTTTTCAGCACTGTTGTAACTGTGAATGGTGCCTGAACAAAAGGATGGTAAATGAAGATTACCTGTACAGAGATTTGACATGAATCTGCTAAGGCACAGATGCCACAAAATAATAATTATAAAAGGTATTAAAATCTAAACTATTTATGACAACAGTGGTCATAGATGTGCTTCTACAAATACTCATATAGAAAGTAAAGTCTGCTTTTGTAATCCTTCCTTTCTTCCTTCCTTCCTTCCTCCCCTTCCTTTCCCTCCCCCCCTCAAAAAAGAGGTAAATTTTAATGCAAGTGACACTCAAGTGGTGCAGGAAGAATGAGTTTGCTACTTTCCTGCATGCTGCTCTTACTTATTTGCAAACAGGCTGGCAGATAGATAGAGCTGATGTGTATAGCAAGGGAATAATTGTGCAATTCACAGGAAAATGGAAATTGCTGTGAGGAAAAGTATTCATAAACATTTTCGCTTTTAGATGAGCCAGTAATCTGAATTCTTTGGGCAAAGTACTGGTAAAAATTTTAAAATCACAGTAAACAGTGATTAAAACATGTATACTAACACCATGTAAATGCCTGCAGCAAAGAATAAAAACTAAAATAAAAACAGGAGCAAAACGTAAATATGAAAAGATATAAATTATCTTTTATTGCTAATGGTTGCCAATACCCAGAGGAAAACAGAAAGACATTCCCTATTGCTGGAAGCATCATAAACAGAGTTGCCAGCTGGGCCTCTTGGAAAGAGGGTTTTGTTGATAGGGTAACTCCAACCAAAAGCCTGCTCTTTCATTTCATGGAAGCCTCTGCACAAGTATCTTGGATAATAGTTTGGAAGCCAAGTACCATATTTTTTGGAGTATAAGATGTACTATTTAGCCCCCCAAAAGAGGGTGGAAATGTCGGTGCGTCTTATACACTGAATTCAGCCATTTTTGGCCTCCCGAAGCCCTGCCCCCGCATCCCATTTTTGCGAAAAACAGACCTTTTTTTGTAAAAATTGGGGTGTTTTTGCCTTCCCCCACCCCCTAGGAGCACTCTGCAGGCTTTCCAAACCCTCTGCATGCCCCGTTTTTGAAAAAAAAAATTGGCTGTTTTTTTCAAAAACGGGGGTATTTTTGCCTTCTAATTACCCCATCTAGCCTGACTGGAGGAGGAATTCTGGGAGTTGAAGTCCACTAGTCTTAAAGCTGTCAAGTTTGAAGACCCCTGGGTTAGAGGTTAGGGGTGCAAGGGTCTTCAAACTTGGCAAGTTTAAGACTTGTGGACTTCAACTCCCATTCCTGAGCTAGCATGACTGGAGGAGGAATTCTGGGAGTTGAAGTCCACAAGTCTTAAAGCTGTCAAGTTTGAAGTTTGTAAAAAGTGTACATAGTTGTAAAAAGTTCCTTGTTTTCCTCCTATAAATCTAGGTGTCTTATATTCCAGTGCGTCCTATACTCCCAAAAATATGGTTAGTCACTACAGAAAAGAGAGGTCATTCTAGTAACTTAGTGGAAGAAGGTTTGCACATTGAAGAAAGATTAAAACCACAATTTTGATCTGAGCTCAGAAATAACTGGGAGGGGGGGGAGGGAGAGAGAGAGAGAGAGAGAGAGGGAGGGAGGGAGGGAGGGAGGGAGGGAGAGAGAGAGAGAGAGAGAGAGAGAGAGAGAGAGAGAGAGAGAGAGAGAGAGAGAGGGAGGGAGGGAGGGAGAGATTTTTATATCCTAAGAAATGGGGCCTGAAATTTTACAGCGATAGAAGATCACATGCATCTAAAAACATCTGGAATTGATCAATTTACAAAGCATTTTGAACATAAAAGGGATGTTGGCATCTTTCTTCTAGTTACTGTATTTTCATCTTTTTGATCTAGATTAGATCATCAATCAAGCTTGTCAGTGCTAGTTTGTCTCCTTTCTCAGTGAGGAATTTAGATCCTCTTGGCTTCAGCCAGACTTTTACTTCTGATTAAATCCAATCAGTCTGAAAAGTCAAGCATAGAAATAATGAACTGTATATATAATCCAAATACCTTCATTGCATCCTCAGGCCATTCCTGGAAACATTCACAATAGGCGTGTGTTTAGGATGGTGACAACAATGTGAAGCAATTCTCTATGTTACAACTGTTGTTCCCGTAAGTATAGACTGTATTTTGATGTGATTTACACAGAGAGGTTTTGGATCTCTCAGGAGGCAGAAACACTCGGAAAACTTTAGGCTTGGAAGCTAAGCGGAACTGGGCCTCATTAGTACTCGGATGAGAGACCTCCAAGGAATGCTAGATCTGAAAATACTTCCAGAAGAACACCACTTTTATATTGTTGCAAACAAACAAACAAACCCCCACCTATGTTGATGTCCCCAAGTATCAAATTCAACCAAAAGGGACTTGCTTGTACAGTACTTAACACAAGCTTTTGACCCATGTTGCATATTAAAATATATTCTACAACTACAGCAGCAGAATTCTAATTGTATAGTCCTAGATTTTAATATTATTGTATATCTGTATTGTCAGAATGCTGAATAAAATACAAGACATTTTTATTAACAGGTGTTTGAGAAAGTCAGTATGGATACATATTTTTCAGGCCAGAACTAGAAGGTAACAGGTCACTTAAAATTAAAATCCCGAAACAGCAGACTAGAAGACACTGAAGTGTAACTTTTTTTTCATGCCATAACCATTCTCCAAGATTCTAAAATTAAATGTAAGTTCCACGTCTTAAGATGAACCATCTGTTGAAATATTCCTGCCAGTTAGCTTTGTTCGGTTGTGCAATAAACAAACAGCAATTCTTCAGCTGTAGGGAGGATCCAAGCAACCTTAGATAAAAGATATTCTTTCTATCCTGAGAGAGCCGCAATTTTTCAGAAGCCCAGTCATAGTACTTGGTGAATAAGAAAATTACTTTCATTACAAGCGCTATTTATAATGAGACTGGAAAGGACCGTATGTATATTCTACAGTTTGCCTAAGGCATAATTGGTTACACTGGCTTCCAATTTTTTCTGCTTGTGAAGGGTGGAGAGGACAAATATTTTATTTAGCAGCTGAACGTTCAATAAGCATATTCACTCAATAATAATTCACTATTAACAGTTATTACAAGGCTTCTGGCACTCTATGCAGATTAAACCTTATCCCAAGTAATGCTAGATACTTCAGTTCTGGAGACCTATATTCTCTCTAAGGAGAGGCATACAAGCCAACTATCAAGGTCTCACTTGATAGGATCCCATGAGGGCATTTTACTCCCACTGTGTAAGCATATACATGAAGAGGCAAGGGCAGTATGATATTTTGGATCAACTAATTTATGTCCATTAAAAATAATCACATCAAAGATCTTTTCTGTGGCTGTGCTAGTTCTGTACTTTATGCTGCAAAACCCCCAATATAAACTAGGCACTTAAGAATTTATCTTGATCCTTACTGCTGCAAAATCAGGCTTAAGAATATATGGGATCAGATTAGAGACAGAGCAAGAAAAGAAAGTCAAGTCTCTATTCTAACTAAAAGCATAATTTATACTAAATAGGTAAATATACTAAAATTCACTAAATAATCTAAGTTGTAGACTATTGCTATATAAAATTTTTTATACAAGAATACATTTTTCTTGTCACAGAAGAGTAATTGTAACACATCCCCAACACACCTTTTTTTCTTTTAAAAATACTTCGTAATATAAAACTACTTACATGAACCTTTCCAAAAGGGAAGTTAATTTTCTGAAACCAAAGACTCTACTTTTGGGACTAACAGGCAACTAAAATTGAAGTCAAGGAACTTACCGTATTTTTCGGACTATAAGATGCACCGGTGTATAAGACGCACCAAGATTTTGAAGAGGTAAGTAAGAAAAAAAAGTTTTTGTCCTCCCTGGCCCCCAGGAGCACTCTGCAGGCCTCCCAAATCCTCTGCGTGCCCCATTTTTCACAAAAATGGGGCACGCAGAGGGTTTGGGAGGCCTGCAGAGTACTTCTGGGGGCTGGGGGAAGGCAAAAACACCCCAATTTTTGCGAAAAATGGCCCATTTTTTGCAAAAACGGGGGCGTTTTTGCCTTCCCCCAGCCCCGAGGAGCACTCTGCAGGCCTACCAAACCCTCTGCTAACCTTGTTTTTGCGAAAAATGGGCCCATTTTTCGCAAAAATGGGATATAGGGGCGGGGCTTCAGGAGGCCAAAAATGGCTGTATTCGGTGTATAAGACGCACCAACATTTCCACCTTCTTTTAGGGAGGAAAAGGTGCGTCTTATACTCCGAAATATACGGTATTTCTTTTTATTCTTTTTCATTGCACTTTTGCTTTTTTTCCTCTTTCTTTCTTTGTTCTTCCTATTTCATATTAGTTTGTGTTAGCTTTTATGTTATCTTTAAAACGTTTAATATTTTTTTTAAAGGGGGAAGTCAATTTTGAGCATGTTCTTCAGTGAACCCAGGGAAATAGTGAATTCTGAAAGCAATATATACACTACCACCTGGAATGTTGCAGAACCTCTTAACTATCCAGGAAGTTCACAGAATAACCAAAAGTTATCAATTATTAAAGTTTCATGAATGTGCTAGCTTCAAAAGCTTTGAACCACATAATTAAGGTCTCAGACCACACAACTTCAAACACTTCAAAGCAAATTCCCAAAAGATTGGCTCTGTAACTCCAACTTTAGTAAAGATACCAAAACCATATTTAAATATTTCAAAGGCACTTTTTATCAGCAGGTTGCAAATATTATCCCAGAAGGTTTGCATAAGCAACGTTACCCTTATTGAAATCAAATTATGAAACCTCTATTAGTAACAAGGACAACCAGATAAGATAAGCCAGATCAAGAAACAGACATGGCTGGGATTCCAGGAAAGCTACTTTTATACCTTCAAGATCAGCTCTAAATTCCTTTACAAATAAACTAAAAGAAAGTGACTGGCCCAATGTCACCCAGTGGGTCACCATGATTGTCCAACTTGAACCTGGATTTCCCCAATGCTGATCCAATACTTTAAGCACCACAGTTAGTCCTCAATTTACAACCATTTGTTTAGTGACCATTCAAAGTTACAACAGCACTGGGGGGAAAAAGTGACTAATGATAATTTTTTCACCCTTATGACCACTGCAGCATCTCTGCGGTCAAGTGATCAAATTTCAGATGTTTGGCAACTGATTCATATTTATGACCGTTGCAATGTCCCAGGGACATGTGATCAATGATTGCAGCCTTCTGACAAACAGTCAGTGGGGAAGCCAGTTAACAACTGTGATACTAACTTAACAACTGCAGTGATTCACTTAACATGAAAGTTGTAAAATGGAGCAAAACTCACTTAACAATTGTCTTAGCAACAGAATGTTTGGGCCCAATTATGGTTATAAGTCAAGGCCTACCTGTACACCTCAGGGACTTTCATTAGCATATTGCATTAAATTATACATCAGTATTAACTTCTCCAGAAATATTGTTTGTAACCATACCCTTTAATATCAAAATAATTATTTTGTGCCAGGATTAACTCCTCTGGAGTCATATTCATGTGTGGACTTGAAAAAATTAAATCTAGGTCATCATTTACTTTGATGAAATAAAAAAACTACTTTCAGTGAAAAAAGAGCAGTGGTCAAATTATCTAACATTGTCTTTTCGAACAGATAATTGCTCTTTGCAGTCCCAAACAGCTTTTCCCAGGCCAAGATTCTTTTAACCAGAAATGTGAGGAAATGAAACTGGGCCTTTTTATTTGTAACATATGCCCTTCTTCCATCACTATTATGACACATCCTTTAATCTTATTTCTATAGTCTGTGTAGCAAAATGAATCTTGAAATGCAGTAACATCATCATTTATTTATTACAGGAGTTTTTATGCTGCTTCAATCAAAAAGAATCTCAGTTGCTTACAAAAGCTAAATTCTCAATATATCAAATTAACTACAAAAACCTGAAAAAATATCTATCTATCTATCTATCTATCTATCTATCTATCTATCTATCTATCTATCTATCTATCTATCTATCTATCTATCTATCTATCTATCTATCTATCTATCTATCCTCTCTCTCTCTCTCTCTCTCTCTGTGTCTCTCTGTCTCTCTCTGTCTCTCAACAGTACTCAAATTCCACTAGGTACATCTTTAAAACTGTAAATGCCTCCTTAAAATAGCCAGGTTTTCACAAGTTTTGTAGATCTTTATGAGGGAAGCACCACTACGAAAAGCTGAGTCCCTTCCTGTTATACCTTGCTGGGAGAAGGACCCACAGAACACAATTTCCACTGGTGAGCCTTGGGTGGGCAGATTCTGTTTGGAGCAAGCAGTCTCCTAGATTTCCAGATCTCAGAAATACAATTGAACATATGGCATGGTTAAACACACACACAGCAATTTATTTACTGCTACACAAATTAAGCCTCTTACCCTGGGGCATCCTTGAGAAAAATGCAAGCAAGAACTCATTTTGAATTCCTGTACATTTCTAACTGAGAGCCAGTTTGGCATGGTGAGTAAGGTAACAAGCTAGAAACTGGGAGACTCTTGAGTTCTAGATCCGCCTGAGGCACAAAGCGAACTGGGTAACCTTGGAACAGTCACTCTCACCCCCAAGAAGGCAGCAATGTCAAACCATTTCTGAAATATTACCAAGAAAACTGCAGGGAGTTTTCCTAGCAGTTGCTAGGAGTCAATGCTGGATTGAAGCTTCCCCTCCCGAAAATTCTATATATCTCCTCTATTAAAACTCCACTAATGGAACCTGAGCACACAGAAAGTCATTATACAAAAGTGCCCTAATTACTCCACTTCTGAATACTATATGCATCAACAGTATCACCATTCTTGCTACCTGCTACCAAGCTTGAGATAAACCATGCAATAGGTACAATGTAGTAGTTGTTTTACAAAGAAGATAAACAAGGATTTTTCATGAACAAATATATTAACAAAATACAGAATTTGGCTCTTTTGTCTCAGAACTAAAATTAAATCATTCCATCAAATGCACACAATTTTTTTTAGTTTTAAACTGGTATTTCATGCCTATTGTTATTTTAAGTTAAAATTGAACTGAGTGCAGAACTAGACTATTTTATATTAGGATATACAGCAACAAATTGTGCCTGTATATTTGAAACTGCATTACCCTCTGAAAATCCACTTCTCTGCAAAACATTTTAAACAACTACAATAATTTTAAGAGATCATTTGTTCCTTAATGAGTACTGTTTCTCATTTCCCAAACATCATATATTATAACTGCCATCGTGCAGATCTGAAATCAAAACCATACTTTCACTCAGAGGTCAACAGCTTTAGTTTTATTTTCACTACAAGTTGAAGAGCTGTTATGGATATTAAGTTATTGTTTTATGATTTTCCGGGTGAGGCAGCAAATGTAAACATGTCCCTTTGGGTGATCTTGTATGTGAGACAGGACCAAAGCAGTGCCATAAATTGGCTATTTCTTACAAGTCTAAAGCATGCCACACTGGTTGCTGAAAAGGTCTAATCATTCTAGCATTAAATCACATAGACTTGCATCAGGGAATAGCAATCTTCTTGTACCAAATCCGTGTCATAGAACTGAATGAAGTGAGAGAAGAGTGGCTTAAGTATTGTAAATTTGCCAATCTTCATCAGACTAGCTTTGTATCTAATGCTGAGCTCTTCGAACAGGAGAGAATTTTGCGCTACTCATTAGAAATTCCTAACTAAGCTATTAGAAGTGACTTAGATTTGACGTTGAGATCTTCTCTCTTCAGGGAATTCAGCTTCCATGCTGAAGTATTCTCTTATTGGTACAGAATTAAGACTTTATATTGATTATGACAGCTCTAAAATTGTGCTATTCTGAAACAATGGTTGCTATACATCATGTATATGATAGAATAACTGAATTCATTTCCTACACTGCCTAAGGGGGCCAAAATATCCATGAACATCAGGATTTCTGCAGCTTTGGTTCTCTGTATGAAGCAACATTACACTCATCCTTAGGAGATGACAAGCTGAAGTGAAGATAATCTTACTCCCTGATATCATAATCCTGTAAATTGGGGTCCGATGCCTCTACAAGAACTGCAGTAATGAAGGAAAGAAAGTGGTGATTGCTAGAATGAATTACAGGCTCCAATTCAGAACAGATTATAGCTGTGATGAAAGTGAAACTGTCCCTGTTGTACCAATTGCCTTTCTACAACATCTTTTGCTTCCTCAGACAATTCAAGGATGTTGAGCCTATTACCTGCTGTAGTGTTTGCAAATACTAGGGTAAAATTGGTCTGAAAACTATGTTCAGTTCAGAAGCAGGAGTGCCCATGATTTCATCTTATTGCAGTTGCTTGAGCGTTGAGTTGCTGAAGCCCAATGTGTCCAAGTTTGTCTATTCTAAAATCTGTGTTTTATGTTCCGCCACATGATTTTCATTCTTAGATGCCATGCAAAGGTTTGGGTTAATGCTTCGGTAAAAGAGGTGAACCCAGAGACAATGATAGAAGCTGATATGAAACCTATTTTGAAGGACTCTCCTTTGGATCTGCCTATTTAAGAATGTATACGCCGATCTCAGACATTTTATTTATAAGCAAGAGAAAAATCACCAGATCCTTTGGAAGCAATGGATAATTTATAATTTTCTACATTAAAATAATGTTCATGATAAACATTACTTTAACATCAAATGTCCTTATACACTTAAGTTTGTGCTTACCCTATGTATTTTTTTAAAGTATTAAGTAACATGAGTATTAAGCTTAAGTAACATTAATCAAAAGATCAGTTAAAGTCACCATCTTAAAACGACATACAGCAATCACTCTCTTCATAATACAAATAAACTAGAAAATTGCCACCAGTATTGGAAGTTTACTGTGTAAAGATTATGTGCTTATTACAGGCACCTTCATATTTGACATTTGTGCTCATCCAACATCAGGGTCAGGCTGCTGTGTTCCCATGATGACATTCCTCTTTGGTAGCTGAGAACATTTTCTTCTGATCTGATTGTGATTCAGATTAAATTGCAAAATTTCCATTTTGCAACGTGTGACACTAGAGTTCTGTGAAACTTGGAGTTGGATTATTTCTCCATTCATGGAAGCTTGAAGTTGGGTTATTTCTTCATTCTGTCTGCCTGAATTCTGAGTTCTTTGTATAGTTAGTAGTTTTCAGAAGCAACCTTAACAGAAACCCTGATTTTTATACTTGTAGTCAGTTTCACAATCACTGTAGATTTATATGCAGGCATTTTGATTAGTGTAATCAGCTCAGGTTTTTGAGGAAAATGGGAAGATGTACACAACATATAGTATACTGAAAACACTGAAGAGTGCTAACTTTTCCTCCTTTTCTGTGTTCTGAGGTTGTTGTTACTTGAGGAATAGCTGTAGTTCAGAGACAGAACACTTGTAATGTTCAGTTGGTTAGCTAGAAAGTGCACTGACTGTCTCACACTGTTCCCAATGTACTCTTGGGGTTCTAGCATCAGTGAAGATGAACATATTAAAAAACCTATAGGTGAAATTTGTGACCAAAAATAGTATACTGAAGATATCAGGAAATATCCGCTTTATCACCAGTTGAGTGTTTTAATTTAAATATTTGATTAATTAAAGTCAGTGATATTTCTAAAGACATCCTTCTTTCGAATTTTTCTTCTGTCACCAAGGAAATAATAGTCACCCTCAGGCTCGCTGAGAGAAATTTAAATTTGGCTGATGCTTTCCAGAAACCTGACATGACATGACTATGACTAAATATTTATTATAACCCCAGAACAGTAACTGGTACAATCAACTGACAGCCTCGGGCAATTATGATTGATTCCTAAAACCACATCTTCTTGATTTCAAATCTAGTATCTTTTATTTCCATGTTTTTCAGCTTTTCTTTTTCCAACTGCTCCGGGAAAATTTAGTTTCTAACAAAACTCTGAAAAGCCATTTCCAGAATACCAGATGTTGAGTCCCACTAAAGTCAGCCATTTTTAACAGCACAAAAACGTTTAAGATAAACTTTCTTTGTAATTTATTCTGAAACAGCTGAGCCACAATGTTAAAAAATGCATTTGGAGCTTTTTTTAAAAAAAATATTTAATTTAATTCAAATAATTCATTACATTTTTAAAATTTCCAATCTCAGTATTTTTTCCTGAGTCCAGTTTTGACTAGAAGTTAAAATATGTAATTTTTTTATTTTTTAATTTAATTCAAATAATTCATTATATTTTTAATATTTCCAATATCAGTACTTTTTCCTAAATCCAGTTTCACCTAAAAGTTAGAACATGCTGGTTTTTTTACTTTTAAGTCTTCATTTAATTCAAGTAATTTCTTACATTTTAAAAATGTCAGTACTTTTTCCTGAATGCAGTGTCAAGTAAAAGTTAGAAAATGTAGGTCCTATTCAATGACTGTAGTTAATTAGCCATTAAATGTCAATCTATCTGCAAATCATCCTTCTCTTTAGTCTGGTAAGACTCTTTTAAAAAAAGTAACAAAAAAAGAAACCCTGAAGTTGATCCACAGTACTGTACAGTATAAATTACAGCACTAAACTGGCGTTGTATAAAACAGGCTAGTGTAAAATGGCAACACTCTACTTGGGAAGGTTCTTCATTTCTGGAATCTTCTCCAGCAAGCCCAGTAGACTGAAGAGGAATGTGGGAGATTCACTTTACTTCTTCAAAGCATGAACCGTATTACTTCACTCAAAGCATTCCACAGCAAAGCATCCCTTGGTTATTTTGGACAGCTCTATAGATAGTCCTTGACTTATGACAACAATTGGGACCAGAATTTCCATCGTTAAGTTGGAACAGTACAAACCCAATTTTACAACCATTTTTACGGTGTTCATGAAGTGAATCCAGCTTTCCCTGCTGACTTTTTTGTTGGAAGCCAGTTGGAAAGGTCATATATTGTGATTGTGTGACCGCAAGACCGCAACTGGTCATAAATGTGAGCCATTTGTCAAGTGCCCAAATTGTGACCATTGACTTGTAGAGGTGGTGCAGCATTGATTAAATGTGAAGACAGGTCATAAATCATTTTTTCCAAAGCTATCATAATGCTGAACCATCGTTAAACAGTCGTAAATTGAGGATTATATCACACACAAAAATTACACAGTGTGAACTCTAAGAGTTGCATACTCTTCCCCCAGAACTTTTGTTCATTTGTTGCTATATCCCTTTGAGATAAGTTGAAATTAAAATGAATGGATTTTAAACCAGTAGATATTCAAGAGGCTGGCTATGTGGAAATAAGCAGACAGAGGGCATTTAAGAACAATATGCTGTTTACTGTAATCTAGTCACATCTACTCTGCTTTGACCAAACCTATTTGTTTCTGATTCTACCACCCAAAGAACCAAAAGCCCACAGGGAATACACAGGAAGCTCTTGATCAAATGAAAGTTATATACCCACGATATGAAACCAGAGAAGTGCCGCAAAACCAAACGAGTATTGGATTCAGTTTCTAAAAAAAACCAGTACTGTACTCGGTTCAAAGCAGGGTGGATAAAAATAGATGATTTAAAAAATAAAAAAATTAAAAAATCGGTTTTTTAAAATTTAAATCAGATTTTTAAAATCAAATTTATTTTAATAAAATGCTTTTGGAGTAAAAATCTATCTAAAGATAGTTTTATATTTAAGATACATTAATAATTTAATTTATTCAGCATGAAATGGAGCTTGGTTATGTAGCATGAGGCTGTATATTCTGCAATATTGGGACTGTCAGTGAGTACACAGTGGGTCAGAGGAGGAGCCACTGCGGGACAGATATGACAGTTGCTCTTTACAAATTATGATTTAAATCGAGTTGATTTAAATTGAGTTGATTTAAATCAGATCCACTCTGGTTCAAAGCAAAAAATGTTCTAAAAAGATCCGTGGCTATACCCAAGAATTAACCTAACCATTTTTAATTATACAAACCATATAAAATAAACATACAAGTGTACAGGTAGTCCTCGACTTACAACAGTTTATTTAATAACTGTTGAACGTCACTGAAAAAGGTGAGTTATGACCATTTTTCACACTTATGACCATTGCAGCATCCCCATGGTTACATGATCAAAATGTGGACGCTTGGCAATAGACTCATATTTATGACAACTGCAATGTCCCAAGGTCATGTGATCACTTTTTGTAACCTTTTGACAAGCAAATTCAATGGGAAAGCCAGATTCACTTAACAACCATGTCACTAAGTTAACAACTGCAGTGATTCACTTAACAACTGTGGCAGGAAAGGTCATAAAATCGGGCAAAATTCACTGAACAAATGACTCACTTAGCTACAAAAATCTGGGGCTCTATTGTGGTCGTAAGTCGACCATGTGTATACAAAGTTGCATACTTATCGATATTCATCATAATAACTAAAGATTTTCCACTGTTCATCAAATAATTCAGGTTTGTAGTTGGACTGAATATAAGACGCATAGGAGTATAAGACGCACCTTAGTTTTGGGGGAGGAAAACAAGGGGGGGAAATCTGCCTCCCAGCAATTTGCCTCCCAGCAAACAGCAAACAGTACAGATGATATACACTGTTTGCTGTGTATTTCTGTGCATGTGTGCCTGACCCATAGAAATAGCAAAGAATTGGAGAAATGTACATTATGGCAGCATATTAATCCCAGAAAGTTTTCTTAAACGTAGTCACACTAACTCCTCCCAATTATTTAAATAGATCTACTCCAAATATGACTAAGTCAGGGTTTA
This sequence comes from Diadophis punctatus similis, assembly GCA_023053685.1. Lineage (NCBI taxonomy): Eukaryota > Metazoa > Chordata > Lepidosauria > Squamata > Dipsadidae > Diadophis > Diadophis punctatus. Next base: position 143,916,563 of record JALIGW010000001.1, on the reverse strand, counting down.
ATGCAGCTGTCTTATCTTAATACTAAAACAGGATACTGTTACATTTCCGATTATACTTGTACAGATGCTATTAAAATTGATGTGGCTTTCATGAAGTATACATTATTCTCTGCTATTTAAAAGAAGATACAATAGCACTGGGCCTCTTCAGATCAAGCATTTATTTTAAAAAGCTTCTTCATTTTGTTAAGTTGTCTAGAACAATAATAAAGCAGTCTTTAAAAAATAAGTCTAATAATTTGAACATTCTATAGACATTTATAGTTATTGACTTACCTCCTTGCATCCAGTTTCAGCAGTCTGATTAGCACAAGAAAATAAAATTCTGCCTCTGCCTCTACCTCCCAGCAATTTGCCTCCTTGTAGCTAGTTTCACTTTCAGTTTTAGCATGTGGCCTGCCTGCAGCCTCAGTCAGCTGTGAGTCAGGAGGCCGATAATCATTTGCTTGCTGCAAGGAGGTAAATTGCTGGGAGGCAGAGGCCAAAGGGTGAGGGTGGCTGGATGGGGCTACATTCAGTGTATAAGACGCATGCAAGTTTTCACCCTCTTTTGGGGGGTAAAAAGGTGTATCTTATACTCTGAAAAATACGGTATATGTACTAAGTAAGATGCACTGTGGAGTAATATGGGGTCCTTTCCCATATATGTATATATATGAACAAAAGTTTTAGAATTTTGTGATAATTCAGAGTCCCACTGAACTAATTATTTAACTTTTAAGATTAGAACTTAAATTTTCCCAGGATTATCTAGAATACCATATCAGTTCTCAGATTTTCCTTTGCTAATAATATTTATCTTCCCTGGAAGTAATAACTGCAATTTTCCCAACTCTCTTTTTTTCAAAGACTTTTGTGCACAATGATATCCAATATGTTTGGCACAGCATGTTTAATACAATACCCCATTCTAATGCTATTTTATCCATGTTTAATAGTAAACAAAACACCCACAAAAGCTCAGTTGCTACTGAGAAGAACAAATGGAAAAACTGGAGTTCATGAGTAATCTTTTCAGTTCTTCCTAGTGATGGGATTTATTCAGCCAAGCTGATTTCATTTTTTTATACACACAGGCACAGAACAAATCGCATTATCATGACACTGCAAGACCAAAGATGCACAATGATACCTTAATACAGATTAGATAAAAATAGTGCATCTAAATCAATCAGAGGACGATAATGTTGTGTAATCCTGTGTTATTAAAGGATGAACCACAGAATACTGGTGAAACAACGGCAGAGGTTTGTAAAAGGGCAGATTTCTTCCTTTTCTTCCTTCTCATACTGTATACTCAGTTTCAAAATCTAATTTCTAAACAAATATAATATATAGCACAGATATTCACTGTGAATCAAAACAAGATATAGTATATTTGTTTAATTCAGATGGTTTATAATATAAATCAACAGTTAGTTATTCTCTGGGTACTCCTCTTTCTTTCTAAAAGATGTTGTATCAATAATTTTTTTAAAAAGTTTCCATATAAACAAACTAATATGTATAAACAAGTCTGTGATTTCTAAAAATTATACATAAATTTAACTAATACTATCAATCAGCTGCAGATGCAAATTTTTTAGAACATATTCAATATCTTTCAAAAAATATGTCCTCCCCCTTTTAAAAGAAAATAGCAGAGGAGATGGAGGAAACTGAACAAAATATATACAAGCCAGCGGTGGGTTGCTGCCGGTTCGGACCGGTTCTTAGAACTGGTAGTGGCGGTGGAGAGTGTTGCACATGCGCAAACAGGTAGCAAACTAATTCAGAACCCACTACTGATACAAGCACATGGAAACATTCATACAATAATGGTTTTACTATGCTTATAAACAAGCATAGTATAGCCTAGTCTTCAAGAGGGTTTGGGTTTGGGCTTATAGGTCTCAACCCACCTCACTCTGTCATAAGCAAACTGATTTTAAGTCAATAGATTTACCAAAACAGTTTGTGACAGGCCAGGAGTATGGCTTCTTCAACCATATATTTGTTATTCTTTGAGGTCTGACAAGGCTGTTTTTGTAGTTAACCAATATTCTTTTAGAATCACTGCAGGAAAGATGGCAAACTGGGTACGAGTAACTTTAAAAAGCATGGATAAGTTTCTCAGCTATTACATATTCACATTTTAAATCAAGGAATGAACACATATAGCTTATTTTATTTGATGCACAACGTGAGCCACTTTGATCTTACCTAAGGCCTGCCATTATATCAAAACAGTAGTCTTTCAGGGAAAAAGTCAAATATTGCAGAATTTGCTGGTACCAAAGGTATTTTTTTATATGCAACATTTGAAGTTCTCTTCCAGTAATCAGGCCCCAAGAGCATAACTTTAGCAAAACAATCATTATTCCTTTGAATTATTTATGTAAAAAATGTGTGGGATTTTGATTTGACTATTAAAATATTTTTAATGCAATGTTATTAACCTTGTAAATACATTTTAAAAGATAATTGTTTCTATTTCCCTCAAGACTATATTTTTTAAGGTTTTTGCAACTGCCAAAGAAAGGGTGCTTCACTTTGCATTTTCTGTCCTTTTAAGCTCTTATTTAAAAACATCCAGAGACATTCTTCTTAAAATTTTAATTTTAATTTTAGATATTAACTGGAACGGATTAAAAACTGATAAAGAAAATATATTGTTATTTGTTGTTGTTGTTGCAAAGTCGTGTCTGACCCATCGCGGCCCCATGGACAATGTTCCTCCAGGCCTTCCTGTCCTCTATCATCCTCTGGAGTCCATTTAAGCTGACGCCTTGTTATTATTATTTATTAAGTATTAAACTTGAAAGCGAGCAGGTAAAGGAGACAATGATTGCTTGGGCTAAAAACTCGGGATATGCAATAGAATTAGATAAATGGCAGAAACTATGGGATAGAAATGTTAAATTGACTATGTCAACTGCATATAAACAAAATTTGTATAAAATGTTTTATAGATGGCATTTTGCACCGGCAAGACTGGCAAAAATGATATGCTAAATGCTGGAAATGTAATCAATCATCTGGTTCATATTACCATATGTGGTGGGCATGCCCAAAAGCTAAAAAATATTGGACGAAAATACATACTTTGTTGGAAAAAATGATAAAACAGCATATAGATTTGAAACCAGACATTTTTGTTGGGCATCCTATGGGAAAAATATGATAAAAGGACTGTATATCTGGTTTTATATATTAACTGCAGCCAGAATTGTATTTGCACAGCAATGGAAAAATGATGAGATTCCGCCATATGAGAATGTAATTAAGAAAATACTAGAATGCACAGAAATGGATAGACCAGTGGTTCCCAACCTGGGGGTCGGGACCCCTTTGGGGGTCGAATGACCATTTCCCAGGGGTCGCCCCAGCATCCTCAGCTCCCCCCTCCCACTGCCACAAGCCTGGCCATATCGACTCAACTCGCCCGAGTCCTCCGATTGGTCGGGAGAGGTGCCATTCGGTGAGAGGCGTTTGTGACGCCTGGCGGTCGAACTTTGGCAGCATCAGCTAAGGGGCCAGCTTTGCTTTGAATTCTGGGAGTTGAAGTCCAGGCACCTTAAAAGTTGCTGAGATTGAGAAATATTGCTGTACACTTGTTGGTTATCAAGTCTAAATACAGAAGTAGATTTGTTGTGGAAGATGATATTCCTTGTGCTCTTGCAAAGACTGGCCCGAGAATTTCTGATCTGGCATAATTACATATTGTTTTTGTGATTAATCGCTATGCTTTAATTATGTTCAATTTGTAACAATGAAAATACATCCTGCATATTAGATATTTACATTACGATTCATAACAGTAGCAAAATTACAGTTATGAAGTAGCAACGAAAATAATTTTATGGTTGGGGGTCACCACAACATGAGGAACTATATTAAGGGGTCGCGGCATTAGAAAGGTTGGGAACCACTGGGATAGACTAACACATACTATTAAGGATAAAGAAGAAACTGAATATTTTTTGATATGGAATGTATTTTATCAATGGCTAGACAATAGAAACAGAAGTTAGAAAGGAGGAGACATAAAAAGATGAAATGTTAAAGTGGAGAGTTGTTAAAGAAGATGTTGTTATTATATTATTAATATTATTGTGATGAATACTATAGCAAACATGTGGATTATGACTGCTTAAAAACAACTGTACCCAGATCACACACTGTTTGTTGGAAATTGAATTTTTATGTGTTATATAAATAAAATGAATAAAACATGAAAAAAGAAGAAGGCGGAAAAGTCAAATCAAGTGTAATAAAGTAAATGCAGCAAGCTGGATAAGTACAAAATTGGCTCTTTAAAGATGCAGCTATTTTAAAAAGTCATGTTATTTTGTACTATTCTTTGAACAAATAAAAATAAGCAGTATCTCTTTAGAACAAAGTTAGACACCTTCTGTAAATAGCATGCCCTCCAGCAAAGAACAAATTAGAATTTTGTTAGTTAACACAAAGGATGCAACCAGATCAGCCTCCGCAAATTTGATATCTCAGGATGCAGTGGATTAAATTCCAGAATTCACAACCAATATGGTCAACAGCAATCTGGACAAGGCCAACTTTTAAAGGAGATATAAAAAAAAATGTTGAGAAATAAAGTGCATGTCCTGATCATCTTCAAATCCCGCAAAACAAAATAAATCAACATTTGAGGCATCTCCCATTCTAGGAGGCTACCGAAAGGATGGTTCCAAACCATATTTCTGTACTCCTTTCCTTTGCCATCTTAAATGTCATCCCTTCTTTAAGTAAGTTACATGTGGTAATTTTTGAGTTGGAATGGTTATATTACATTAGGAGAGATGAGCAAGGTATTGTATTAAATACCATGACTTTTCTTCCTATTCCCATCTGAAATTAATCTTATTAAGGATCCTTATCTCAACAACAACTAGGAAAATGTATTTTCCCATATTTCTATTTAAATGATATATACTGTAGTTCATTTTAAATAGCTGCATTTATAAAAAAGAAACATGTTAAAACAGTCCTGTCCAACCTACGGTCCAGGGCTTGCATGCAGCCTTAGACAGCTGGTAATGCAGCCCTACAAAATTGTAAACATGATCTGATTTTGTATTATAAAGCTATATTATATGTTTCACATGCAGCCCAAGATAATTCCTCTTCACTCAATGCGGCCCAGGCAAGCCCAAAGGTTGTACATCATGTGTTGAAAGTAAAGTGCAGAACACTTGCTAAGCATTCAGACTTTTTAAGATGCATCTGTTTTCTTCAAGATCAAAATAAGATACATACATTACATTATTATGGGATTATCTATGGCTTTACTTCTATTTGGAAAAATAATATTTTTCTTCCAATTTACAAAAGTCAGTATTGCACAACGCTGTAAGCTTCTTGTCAAACGTCTTTTGCAGCATACACAACTGCTGTTGCTTTGGCTGAAAGCTTTATTACTGGTAGATCTTGGTAACACGTAATAATTTGGTTAAAAAAAAAAGGACTGATTCTGGATGGTTCAACAATGATAGGCAACCTGGTGCTTCTCAATATGTTTTTAGATTACATCTCAAAGGAATTACCACCAGCATGGCCAATGCTCAGGGACACTAGGAGCTGTTGTCCAAAATATGAGGGCATCAGGTTGCCTACCTCTTAAAGACAAACAACCCCAAAGGCTCATTACCCACAACCCAGAAATTAGGCTTCTGAAATAAAGTGAAGTTGGATAAGATCAAGAGTAGATTTTTCAGTGAAAGGACATAATAACAATTCTAGTCCTGAAAACAACTGGGATTAACATATGTTCATCTCCCCCCTCCCCAATCTCCGGCCCTGTGACATTCTGACAAGCAAAGTCAATGGGGAAACCAGATTCACTTAACCAGTATGTTACTAACTTAACAACTGCAGTGATTCACTTAACAACTGTGGCAAGAAAAGTCATAAAATGGGGCAAAATTCACTTCATAAATGTCTCACTTAACAATAGAAATTTTGGGCTCAATTGTGGTCAAGGAGGACTACCTGACTGGGGGAGGGAGAACCTTTTTTCTTTCCGAATCTTTTTGCTCACTTCATTTTGTCTTTTGTATTTCAAATGAATTCATTTATACTGTCTTTGTGATAGCCAACCTATTCTCAAATTAAACTCATTTACAACCCCAGTTTGACATTCGGTTTTAATCAGAAAGACAACTGAAAATAGGTAACGCATTACTAGGTTTCATTATCACTGTGTGTTGGGAATAGGAAGACTTTAAGTTCCCTGAATCTACTTTGTTTTTAAAAATACAGTCCTGTGATCTGCTTACAGTGTTTCCCAACCTTGGCAACTTGAAGATATCTGGACTTCAACTCCCAGAATTCCCCAGCCAGCATTCGAAGTCCAGATATCTTCAAGTTGCCAAGGTTGGGAAACACTGTGCTAAAAGGAGGCAGTTACAACATAATGACTCAGAAAGTCAGACACAATTAACATTCAAAAACATATCGTATCTTGTTCATCTTCATCTCAACGATTTGTTCTCAGTATAAGGCTGAACTCATAGTCCTTCCATACAAAGTCCATTTCTGGTTCTCCCATTAGCATTTCCATTTTTTTTAGCAAGCTGGTTTAAGAGCACAAGTAAGTCCTCGACTTACAGCAGTTCAAAGTTAGAAGATCACTGAAAAAAGTGACTTATGACCATTTTTTGCACTTATGACTATTGCCGCACCCCCGTGGTCACGTGATCAAAATTCAGACAGACAACCGACTCACATTTATGATGATTGCAGTGTCCTGGGATCATGTGTCCACCTTTTGCGAACCAGATTCACTTAACAAATGCAATGATTCGCTTAACAATTGTGGCAAGAAAGGTCGTAAAATGGGGCAAAACTCACTTAACACATGGTCTTGCTTAGCAACATAAATTTTGGGCTCGAAATTTGAGTGGTCGAAAACTACCTGTAGCTCTTTTTGTGATTACTACTACTAATAAAAACCATCAAAATTAGAAAATCTTAGGTATCTATCACAAGTCATTCAGAGGTCTACCAAAATATTCCAAATTACTTTCTTCTCGTCTGTGCCTTGTATTGCTCATCATAATTCTGTTGACCCCACCACCACCACAATCCATTCACATTTCACATTATTTGCTTGTTGCTATAACTGCATATTATTATGTGCTGCGGCCTACAAAAAAGGAACTACAAAGTGCATCCCTGAAAAAAATTATAGAAGCCCCAAGTGCCTACTCCAATTATGCTTCTCGTTTACAGCCACCTACACAAAAGCACATTCTCAAGAAAAACCTGAATTAAAAAGGGGATGTGGGGAAGAAAACTTTAAAATAGAAACATACTACACGAAAGTCTTCTCCCAGTTATTAATGCACCATTGAAGAGATACACTGATGCAAAATATTGTACAATTATAGAATTAAGGATGCAGCCAGAACTTCCCAAATCAACCATACTGCAATTTACTAAATGGGAAGCCTTGATAAGAAACCTTTTATCAAGTTCATACAAATAATTGATGGCTTTTATATCTTCATGAAGAATATAATCTTGCTAAAATTCCATGAAGCTGTATCCTGTCATCTAGCTGAGGTAAAATGGATGTCAGATTACAGCTGTATAGCTGTCAGTCGCATTAATCACAGCATTCCCTTCCCCCATCCACAAATGACACTCGTAAAAGGATGCTTAATTAACACATTGTGTTGCCTGGGTCTAAAATAAATACTGATGGGATTTTTTTTTACCAATCTACATAAATATGAATTAATTCACTATAATCCCAAAAGGATTCAATTTGCCATTTATATACAGGTAGCCCTCAATTTACAATCACTTGTTTCAAGACTAAAGTTAGAATGGTGCTGAAAAAAGTGATTGACAAGGGGTCTTTGCACTATGACCGTTATAACATCCCCATAGTTACATGATTTGGGCTCTTGGCAACCGTCACATATTTACAATATTTAGCTGGCTTCTGGCAAGTAAAATCAATAGGGAAGTTGTCAGGAAAGATAGCAAGTCATGGTCATGTTAAGGTTTCCCTTAACAACTAGACCAGTGATGGCGAACCTATGGCACGTGTGCCACAGGTGGCACGCGGAACCATATCTGCCGGCACGCGAGCCGTTGCCTAGCTCAGCTCCAGCGCGCATGTGTGCGCTGGCCAACTGATTTTTGGCTCGCACAGAGGCTCTGGGAGGGCATTTCCGGCTTCCGGAGGGCCTCCAGGGGGACGGGGGAGGGCGTTTTTGCCCTCCCCAGGCTCCAGGGAAGCCTCTGGAACCTGGGGAGGGCAAAAAATGGGCCTACTGGGCCAACCAGAAGTTGGGAAATGGGCCATTTCCAGCCTCCAGAGGGCCTCCGGGGGGCGGGGGAGGCCGTTTTCGCTCTCCCCAGGTATTGAATTATGGGTGTGTGCACTCACCCATGTGTGATAGCGCACACGCATGCACTTTCGGCACTCGAGGAAAAAAAGGTTCACCATCACTGAACTAGACTACTTAATGACAAATTTTCCAGTCCCTATTGTAGTTATAAATCGAGGGCTACCTGTGTTCATTTTGAGGAGTTGATAAAGAGACACCTAGAGTCAAAAAATACTTTCCAGACTCACCAAGAGCAAAAAGCTATGTCACTGGTATTCGTTCAGTCTTGTTCCTTCAAAGCAAGTCCTACAGACAAGCAAAATTTCCTTGAAAAGAATGTATGGCTATAATTCCTCAGTTAGCCCTTTCCCCCATCAAAACAAAGCCCAAACCCAAAACAAAAATAGCTCCAAACTATTTCACAATTGCTTAATAAGGTTTATATGGCCACCCGTCTTATCTACCCTTATCCTCCCAGCAACAACAATAAAAACATACAGAAAAACAGTGCAAAACAGGATCCAAATAAAAAACAAATGCTGGCTCCCTAAACAACACTCCCTAATAAATAAGCCATTATAGTCACTAGGCTTCAGTTTTACTGTGTCCCAGTGCTTAGAGAAAGAACCAGCTTTTTAAGGCCTTTCAGAAGCCTAGTGTGTGTCCCACAGGGCTACGGGCTGCTATGAGAAGGCACCCCTCTTAAATCTTTCTAGATGACAACAATTAAGAGAAAGGACTTTGAGCTCATCCACCCTCCCTGATCTGGTGGAATGGACATACCCTCAAGAAGAGGTGGTTCTGCAAATAAACTGGGCCCGTGCCATGCAGGTCTTTTGCAATCGGCTGTGAGAATAACCTTAAGGAACAGGAGGACAAGCAGCAGCCAAAGCAATGATCAGATAAGGGAAATTCATGTCAGCCCTTCCAGGCAGACCAAGTTTGAAAACCGGGTCATGAATACTAAAACTATTTTTATTTTAAGGTTACAGTAACAGAATCTTGAAAGTCTTGTGCCTCTCCCCTCCTTGCCTTTATCCTAAAGAACACTACACCTCAGAGTAAAAGCTGAGACGCTTTCTCAAACTACATTCATGTTCTGAACTCAAATCTCTCTTACCTAACTATTGCCTTGGTTGTGGTTATTCCTTTTATTCCTCAAGGTTATCTCATATATCCCATTATATCTTTAAATGTGATCAACAGCATAACTGTGCCCAACAGTTTCATGTAAAGAGGAGTGATCAGACATGCGAAGGACTCTCTACTTCAGCAACTGAAAGTTAGACTTCCCCTCAAAATATCAATGGACCGGGTCAAAGAAGCAGGAGGAGAACCAATGCAATACAAAGTCTCCATTCAAACCACTGAAGCTGGTCCAGAAGGCTACCATGGTGAAAGACATCAAAAGCCACTGAGAGATCCAGGAGGGCCAGAATGGATGTGCTGTCACCATCTTCTTATTTAGGGGAATATTATCATGGTACTTTTAAAAAAAGGAGGGAGAAATTATCAAAAGGTACTGTAGATGTAATACAGATTTATGTCTTTTACAGAAACTCGGTTGACCCCAGTGGCATTCCTAATGACTGGTTAAATATATGTTGACTTTAATCAAACTTGTTGGATTCCACTTCATTTGGGTTCATTAGATAGCCATTAGATATCAGCTGAATTAGCTAACGTGACTGTCATTAGATAGCCATTAGATATCAGCTGAATTAGCTAACGTGACTGTAGAGAGCACTTTGCCTCCACTTTTGAAGAATGGCCTATATTTCATGAATTTATCGTTGCTAATTATATCAAACTTCTAATATTATTTTTAAACCTGCGATAATCAATTTAACTTTTAAAGGAACCTTAAAATACAACACCACATGGTTCTTCCCCACTCAATCTTTACTAACAAACGAATTGGGGTGGAGTGGTAGAGGCTGTCAACCACAATTTCTGCTTACCTAGAAACAGGGTGGATTTGATTTAAATCAAGTCAATTTAAATCACGATTCAAATCATGATTTAAATCACTAGTAAAAATGCTTGAGTTAAATCAACTTGATTTAAATTATAATTTTTAAAGAGCAACTGTCATCTCTGTCCTGCAGCGGTTCATCCTCTGACCCGCTGTTGATTCACCAACAGTCCCATTCACTTTAATGGGATGGCTGCTCATGTGGCAGTGACACAACAAGATGTGGCAGGCAGCAGGTGAGTGGATGCCCGCTAACAGGCGCTGGCATGGTGGATCTGAAATGACAGGTGCTCTTTAATATCATATTTATAAGCTGCTTAAAAGGTTTCACTTTCATTTTAACTGCTTGCCCTTCCTCCTCACACTTAAGAGCCTGGTGGTACAGATGCATTTCGCTTCAAACAATCATACAGTTTGTTATGTACATAGATTTGCAAAACAATGGGATAAAGGAATATTCCTGAATTTTGTTTTATGATTTATCTCATGGTTACTGTGAAATTGTGTAAGTGCATCAATGCAGCGCATGTTATCTCAGCTTGCAGAGCTTGGATTCATTGAATGAGTTTACCAAAAATGTAAATATTGCAGAATATACAGCCTCATGCTACATAACTAAACTCCACTTCTTGCTGAATAAACTAAATTATTAATGTATCTTAAATAGAAAACTATCTTTAGATAGATTTTTACTCCAAAAGCATTTTATTAAAATAAATTTGATTTAAAAAAACCCAATTTAAATAAAAAAAATTCATTTTTAATTTTTTTTAAAAAAAACATCTATTTTGATCTACCCTGCCCAGAAAGCCCAGACAAAAATTGTAAAGTTGTAATACTGCTCCTTGAAACAATGTCAATTTTTGCTCTATTAAACCACTATATACAAATGGCTGTGATTTAAATAAATAAATAAATAATGTATGTGTGTCTTTTTTCCCTGTCTGACAACTCATTAAAAAATAAATAAAAATCATCTAGCATAAAAGCAAATGTACCCTCAAAAAGGCAGAAACAGGTGTAGCAGTTAACAAGCAAAGAAAAATAAATTTAAAAACACACTAATTTTAATTTGTCTATTTTAACAAGACAGATGGGGGCTTTGTGGTAATTTATTGAAGGAGGAGCATTCGAAATGAGGGTGTCATTATTTGCTTCATGAAGTTAATGACCTTATTTGGGAGAGGTAAAATAAATCAAGCAGAAGTCATTAGATGAACCAAACATTTAACACATAGGAAAAAAAGAGATTCTCATTATCGTAAAAAATGTTCCTGATACCATTAAACAAGTATCTTTTACAATGCAATATTGTGGAAGACAGATGATTGAAACATCTCTGGCTGGATAAAATCAACTATTATTTATCCAGATGCTAGAGGAAAGACTGTCTGTAGTCCATTTCATGTAGCAGGTGTAGTAAAGTTAGCTTGCATGCCTCATAAGTTTATATTCCAGTAAGTAGCCAACTCAACCATCTATGATGACAAGGGAAAAAACAAGAATCCAGCTCTACATATTTGTGATTTTTTTTCCCTGTAACAAATCATAATGTGCCTTTTATTCTGAAAAAGTAATCTATGCCTCCTCTTTCTTATTAATATGCTTTTATAAAAAAATACCCAAGTATCTGAGGTGCTGATGGAGCAGAAATCTTGATAAGCCGACTGTAGCCTGCAAGTATTAAATTGCCTGTACTTCAATCAAGTGGAAAAGCAAACACTATCCATCCCTAACCATTTCTAAAAGCACAGAAGTGTTGAAATTTCTAAATTGTGTCAGCTGCACAAACATGCTTCCCAATTAATCCCTTTTACTCATTCTCAAACTTTTTCATTCACTAGGTAGCCAGAATATATTAACAATCATAGCACAATAAACATATGGCCAGTGATTCCTTTCATTAACAGTTGTACAGGTAGTCCTTGTCTTATGATCATTCATTCAGCGACCATTGTATAGGGTCTCCTGCTTGAGTAGGGGGTTGGACTAGAAGACTTCCAAGGTCCCTTCTCTATTCTGATTGACCACTCAAAGTTACAACGGCACTGAACAAATGGTACTCTGTTTCCCCCAAAATAAGACATCCCCTGATAATAAGCCCAATCGGGTTTTTGAGTGCATGGCAATAAGGCCAAGCGCTTATTGCAGGGTTCAAAAAAATGTAAGACAGAGTCTTATTTTCGGGGAAACACGGTACTTATAGTAGGTCCTCATAGTTCTGGCCATTAGAGCTTCCTCATGGTTGTATGATTGCAATCTAGGTTCTTGGCAGCCAGCTTGTGATTATGACATTGCAGCATTGCAGCAAGCCACAGTCACGTGATATGATGTTCCCTGCTGGCTTCCCATAAGGAAAAGTCAATGGTAAAGCCAGCAGGCAGTTGGAACTCACGGTCACGTGAAGTCCTTGTTTAACAACCCACGTGGTCCTCGTTTAATGACGGCAACCACGGGGCTGCCAGAATTGCCATCACTAAGTGACATGGTCACATAATGTTGCACTTTATGACCACGTTGTTTAGCGATGACACTACCAACCCCAATTACTGTTGTAAGCCAAGGACTACCTGTACTTGGCCGGTTTGGATAATACATTTGTGGCAAATCCATTCCAGTTTGAAACCACTAGTTCATTTCCGCAGCTGCGGCCATGGTTGCTAGATGCATTATCACTCTTTGGGAACAAGCCAAAAGAATAAGTCAAGACCAAAACTGGGATTTCTATCTCTGCTTGTTCCAAGGAAAACAAATCACAATTGATAATTTTGTTTGGCTAATACCACAAACTAAACTATGCATGAACTTAGATGTAATCCTGTGAATCCAACCAGCAGGCACAATCAAAGCAGCATGCCCAGTACTGCTTTGGTTTACTGAGTTGTGAATATGTTTTGCTTTCAATGGTGCCTTACCCGAGTTACTGGGTGTTTGAAACCGGGATTCTAGGAATCTCAACTTTCACTTTCAAAGTTGCCACACCAATTATGTGTAGATAATCAGAGACAAATGGCATTTTATTATTATTATTTTCCTCAAAAAAACCCATTTGCAACCAGTATCTACCAGAACAGCTTGCAGCAATTATTTTCATGGGTCACTACAGTCTATGCAGCAATGTGTTTTTCTGTGCTCCACCCATTTTATTGTAAAAACATATTTTTCTATTCTGTAAGAATTATTTTCCATTCATTTTCCCCACTGCTCACAATCTTCCAAATCCCTACAGCTTTACACCAATCACTTTAAAACAGAGGGGGGGGGGGACTTTAAAACTCATTTCGTAAGTAAATTTTTCCTCATCTACTTTCTTCTGTTCTATTCTTTGTATACAGAAGTGAAATGGAGTACAATGAAACAGATAGATTATTTCCTGTTCTTTGCCTGCTACTGCTTTATCGTCACTTTTACATTGTTTATTTTTTTCTATTTTTTACAGTGCATCTAGGGCAAATTTTATTTATTTATTTATTTATTTTTGGAAATTTATATTGCTGCCTACTCGCACATGGCGACTCAAGGTGGCTTACACGGATATAAAAACCAAATAAAATAAATAAAAGAGTAAAAAGAAGACGAATAAAATAATAAATTAGTAAAATAATAACCCCACCCCCACCTCAGCAACAACACACTTTCATACAAACCATTTAATGGGCTCCATCCTGCTCTGGGTTCCCCCAGGCCCGCTGACAGAACCACATCTTCAGCGCCTTCCGAAAGAGTGCTAGAGTGGGGGCCAGTCTAATGTCTGGGGGAATGATGTTCCAGAGAGTATGGAGCCACCACTGAGAAGACCCTTCTTCTAGGTCCTGCCTGATGTATTTCCCTAGGCCCTAGGGAGATACATCTGGCAGGACCTAGAAGAAGGGTCTTCTCAGTGGTGGCTCCCTATGGCCTAGGGCAGTGGTCCCCAACCCCCGGTCCGCGGCCCGGTACCAGTCCGCAGAACAAATGGTACCGGGCCGCCCTGCTACTGCATCTTCTGTGCAGCGGCGGTGGCGGGTCCTGCGACTTTTGCGAGTCCTGCGAGTCCCGATAATAAGCGCAGGAACGGGATTCCTGCGTCTGCCGACGTGCCCCGGCCCAGCTGATCAGCGTGGGGGCGGGGCTTCTGTGCGCGGCTCATCAGTATTGAAAGTAACGTGTACAGGAGGGCCTGATTTAGCGTTCTAGTCACTAGAATCCAGAGAGTTAAAATGTTAAATTAAGTTATATTAATTTTGTTGTAACTGTATTTTATTTTGATGCCATGTTTAAATACAATTAAATTAAAATTGTTTATATTTGAGATTGTTTTGATTTAATAATCAATGCGACGCCGCAAACCCCCCCCCCCCAGTGGGCTGCGGAAAAATTATCAAACGTTGACCGGTCCACGGCAATAAAAAGGTTGGGGACCACTGGCCTAGGGGATGGGACCCGCAACATTCCTTGCCTCCCCGCTCTAGTGGGTTGGGTAGATGTGACCGGCAAGAGATGGTCCCTCAGATAATCTGGTCCCAAGCCATGAAGGGCTCTCTAGGAATGCTCATAACTAACTAGGCTGCTACATATTGAAGCCGATTCTTCCAGATGGTCCTCAAAGGTAGTCCCGTGTGGAGCTCACTGCAACAGTTCAGATGTGCAGTGACAAAGGTAAAGCTTCCTGTTCCAGAAATAGTCACAACTGGTACACAAGATGTAACTGCGTAAAGATCCTTCTGGCCATAGCCATTACCAGCTGTTCCAGCAGGAACCGTGACTCTGGAAAGATTCCCCCTGATTATGAAGCAGCTCTGGTGGTAAGCAATACTACCCATAACTAAAGATGGATTACTTAGTTTTGAATCCGATTGAATCTGATTTATTACTACTTATGCCTATGCACAGGTATATACTCAACTATCAGTTAGCACTTGCTTGGAGTTAGATAAAGATCAACGGAATTCGGGGGAGGGGGTTAGGCTTAGTTTGCTTGTGGCTACGTAGGGATTCTAGGCTGACTCTCTTTTAGCTCCACCCCCAGGTCCTGCCACTCCTTCTCCTACACATCAAGACCTGAACTATTTCCAGACACTTGGTCAGGTCTCCCTTCACAGCTCCTGTCCAGCCAGGGATGAGGATGTACAATTGAGTTTTATCTACATATTTATAACATCTCATCTCATGCCAGAAGATGGAATTCCCTAGTTGCTTCCTGGACATGTTAAAAGAGAAGGAACAAAAAGCCTCTCCCCACCCACCGTCAGACTGGAACCAACTTTTCAGGAAAGAGAACTATTGCAAAACAATGCCTCCTCCTCACAACCTTCATAATTTAATTTAATTTAATTTAATTTAATGGATTTGTATGCCGCCCAACTCCCTAGGGACTCTGGGCGGCTCACAACATATTCGGATCCATTTCGACAATACAGTGCAATAAAATACAATAGTTAAAAAACATATAACATATAAAAATTAAAAGAGTATCATCACGCTTTCACCCCGCCTGCCGGAAGAGCCAAGTTTTTATTGCTTTCCGGAAGGCCAGCAGGGTGGGGATAGTCCTGATCTCCAGGGGGAGCTGGTTCCACAGGGAGGGAGCTCCCACAGAGAAGGCCCTCCCCCTCGGCCCCGCCAACCGACATTGTTTGGTCGACGGGACCTGGAGGAGGCCGACTCTGTGGGCCCTGACCGGTCGTAGGGAGGTATGCGGCAGGATGCGGTCCCGAAGGTAACCTGGCCCTGAGCCATGTAGGGCTTTAAAGGTAACGACCAACACCTTGAATTGGATCCGGAGACTAATGGGCAACCAATGCAGCTGGCGGAGAATTGGTGTTACGTGGGTGCATCTAGGAGCACCCACCACAGCTCGCGCATGTCCTATGATTGACCTGCAATTTTTAATTAAGTCCCGGAAGAGAGTCTGTTTAGATAATCTAGCTCTTCATATTACTCTTGCAAGTTCTGAGATAACAAACTTTCTGCTCTAACCCCATTAGATAATTATCTCCCTCTTCGGTTGTGGCAGGCACCCTATACCTGCTAGGTGCTTAATCCTCTTTAATATGTGATCTTTTCTTGCTGTTGCCTAAAACTGAGGAACTCTGTGGGTGGAGAAGGAAAGAGAGGTTACACAACTACAAACTTGCAGGACTATAAAACTCTCTTCTAAGAGAGGTGGATGATCCTGAAAAAAAAATCAATCAATCAACAAACAAACGAACAAATAAAATACTTGCCCAACAAAACAGCCTTTTAAATTTGTATTCCAGAGACTGTTCCTGCCCGTTAAGCTCACCAAGGAACAATCCCTGTAAGCAATCAATGGGGAAAATTTTAATAAAAACAATCCAGTTTATTCCATAGTGCTTCCTTCAATGTCCTCTGGCTTTAGGAGTCACTAAATAATTCTAAATTAGCAGGCCACACAAGAATTTCAGAAAAAAAAGCCAATCAACTCAGAAAAATATCAGGGCTGATGATACTGAAGTCAGCCAAAAGATCAAGTAGGATCAGAAGAATTACACTCCCTCATCCCAAGCCCAAAGATTATCAATAAGAGTGATCAATGTCATCCACACTCAGTCCCAAATTCTGACTAAAAAGGATTCTGGCAATCCATTTCATCCAGTGTACTTTGCAATTATAGTTCCACCACCTTCTTAACAATCATGTCTAAAAAGGAAAGTTGGAGACAAGTTGATAATATCCAAACTAGCAGGATCAAGCCATAGCTTCTTGAGGGGACATAATGTTACCTTTTTCAAGACTCTTTCAATCAAAGAGCCGAGGTGGCGCAGCGGTTAGAGGCAGTACTGCATGCCACTTTAGCTGACTGTGATCCGCAGGTCAGCGGTTCAAATCTCAGCCTTCCATCCTTCCGAGGTAGGTAAAATGAGGACCCAGATTGTTGGGGGCAATATAAATATACATTGCTTACTGGTGTAAACCAGTAAGACCGCTTAGAGAGTGCTTGCACTGTGAGGCGGTAAACAAACAAACAAACAAACAAACAAATAAAAAGGGGCCTTAACATGTGAGTTATCCTCCTAAGTATTTTTGTTTCTGGATATGGTCAGAAGAATATAGCATTATAGTATACTAAATCTAGTTTTCTCAGTGACATTCTTCCTTTCTTTAACTTTTTTTCATAATCTAGATAAGCTCACAGCTGCCAAATATTGATTATAAAACCTAAGAATAAATAAGACTACTGATTTTTAACTAAAAAGAAATTACACAACTGCCCAGACGTTTACGTAGAAAAATCTAGCCTGAATATACCTACGCTATTACCCAAATGCTCATTTTTCTCAAAGGAACAGCTATGTAATAAAACAAACTATCAAATTTAAGTCATACAAATACCTCTATCTACTATGGTACCACTACTTCAATTTGCTAATGGAATACCAATGGGGACAATGTATACATTTGGAGTTTGTAAATTTATTGTACGAATACTCCCGATCTCAATGCCATCTTGGCAAACCCATTCACAAAAAAATCCATTTCCCAGAGGGGACGACTGGTAAGGTAAGTTTCCACCAGCTTTCTGCCCCCCTTATGCCACACCACACCTGCCACTTCTTCCTATTCCATCTTATTTCTGAGCAGGTGGGTATATTCCATGTAGGGCACTAGAGTGCATCATGCCCCCCCCCTTTTCCCCCTCCCCATGAATGCTGTGTAAGCCTTGACAGCATCAAGGCAATATAGCAAATTGTTTCTGACTCATATCATAACAAGTAGCTGAAAGTTTCCTATTTGTTCTCTTTTGAGGTTTTTCTCTCTTTTTTTCTCTTTGCCCTCTTTTGAGATTTTTTTTAGGGTTTTTTAGGGTTTTTTTAGTTTTTTTTTTTTGAAAAAATGTAATGTTGAATCAAATATTTTACCAACATAAAGAGTAAAAACATTTCCTATCTGGGAATAGAACTTCTTAAAGAGAATCATGGCATACATCATTCCTCAAGAGAACTAAATGGGAGAACTATTGTAAGAAAAATAAACACTATGTAGAAGTTAAAAAGCAAAAGCTTTTCATTTCGAGATCTAAAACCACAACTTCCCATTCACCTCTGATTTGACGCTCTGGCCTAATTGGTTAAAACTATGTGAGTTACACGGTCATTTCATGCACTTAATTAAATGTTATAACTTGGCATATAGAATATGTCAGCATCACAGTGGAGACATAAAAATGGGAAGGAGCAGAGTCATATAATCCATAAACTGAATTATATTTCATCCTCCAGTAACTATAGGATATGAATTGTCCAGTCATCCGTACCAAGTAGGTAAACCAGCAGAAGGTGTGACCAGCTGATATTCATAGTAATTACGTTTGCAAGTTGATTTGCACTATCTGAGGTTTTACTATGGCCTGAAAAAAGACACATGGAAAAGAGAGCCAATTCAATTTTGAGTGTCCACCCCCCCTTTATTCACAAGTGTCAATTAACATTTACACTGTTACATTTAATAAAAGTTGTGACAGCATCTTATGCAATACCAGGTCTTAATTGTTGCAGTGAGGGGGAGGTTGTACCCAAAAAAAAAACCCATGAAAGAACTCTCTGATTTTAAAGGCTCTGAAGTATATTACATTAAAGCAGAGAAAAACTCAGAAAGTTATCAGCACAGTGAACTTATTGAAATAAGGACAGAAATGCTTCTTTAGGGTAATGCAACATTACAAATGGCTGTTGTTTATGTATCTATACCAGTGATGGCGAACCTTTTTTTCCTTGGGTGCCGAAAGTGCATGCGCGCATGCTATCGCACATGTGCGAGTGCCCACACCCATAATTCAATGTCTGGAGAGGGCAAAAACGGCCTTCCCCCATCCCCCGGAGGCCCTCTGGAGGCCGAAAATGGCCCATTTCCCAACTTCTGGTGGGCCCGGTAGGCCCATTTTTCGCCCTCCCCAGGCTCCAGAGTCTTCCCTGGAGCCTGGGGAGGGCAAAAACACCCTCACTCGTCCCCCCCGGAGGCCCTCCGGAAGCCGAAAACGCCCTCTCATAGCCTCCGTGCGAGCCAAAAATCAGCTGGCCAGCGCGCACATGCACGCTGGAGCTGACCTAGGCAACGGCTTGCGTGCCGGCAGATATGGCTCCGCGTGCCACCTGTGGCACGCGTGCCATAGGTTCGCCATCACTGACCTATACTATTTGTTTCAACCCAATGCATTATTGTGAGCAGAGGTTTGCTGCACTGGGCAAGACCCAAATCTAATCTGAATATGATGCAACTGGAAGGATATCAATCAATTAAAAAAATATTATATTTCTTCCATTAACAGGATCATTACATGATAAAATGTATTAACTAGGACAGGGGTCCCCAACCCCTGGGCCGTGGACCAGCAGTAGTCTGCAGGCCACCAGGAACCAGGCCACGCAAGTTAGTGAAGCCCTATCCGCGCATGCGCGAGATCCAGGCAGCACACAAAACCACACCCCCTTTGATCCGTGGAAAAAACGCCCTCCACGGAACGAGTTCCCTGCGCCCAAAATTTTGTTTTGCAGAAGCAGGAAGTCATAACAAATGGTTTTATAGCTTCAAAAATCTGGAAATCAGAGGACTAAAGGCAACCTGAAAAATGTCAATTTTATGAAAAATTCTAACCAGAAGTATGTTTTAGGAAAATGCTTATTATATCATTTGTTTACTGCCATACAAATATTGAACACATTCTTGCAAACATACACACACACACACACACACACACACACACACACACACACAGGGGGAGAGAGAGAGAGAGAGAGAGAGAGAGAGAGAGAGAGAGAGAGAGAGAGAGAGAGAGAGAACAGTGTATGCTTCAAGTATTATGCAGAGGTGCTTCAGATCTTGCACAGGCACAGCACATTTCTATCCTTTCCCCCTCCCCACCTTCCATAAAAACCTGAAAAAAGAGGGAATGCTTCAGTGAAGAACACAGGGGTATCCAAAGCACTTCTTCCAAATGAGTTTCAAATAATATACAACTCTTAATATTTACCTTTTATACCAATATTACCAAGATATTACCAATTATAATATCTTTATAATGGCTGCTTTCTTAACAGCCATGTACTCAATGAGTCCCGGAAAGAGCAAAATAAGAATCTTGATACTTTTAGTTAGGAATAAATATGCAAATCTCTAATTATAAAAGGTAATCAAGAGTTGTCTGTCTCTGGAGTGGCGTGAACACTGCATTCATCACAATTTCAATGTCTTGGATATTATTTTGGCAAGGATGACTTTACCAGAAAGAAAAGCAGATTGGATAGGCCAGGAAAAACCCATTATTTCCTCCAGCTAAATCTTATACTCCTCCACTTGGCAAGCCTGGTGTATACCTTTTTAACTCCACTAACCGAATACAGGCTGATGATTTCCTATACGTTGCATTTGCTCCCAATCTATTCATATGATTTGGGGGTTTCTCCTTGGCTATGGCTCCGGTAGTTAATCTTCATGGGGCAGTCCAACTGGCAGTAGCAAAGCTCAGCCCCACTGAATTGTCCCTTCAGCGCGCTACTCATTCTCCAAAGCACCCGAAGGACAGACAAGGAATAATGGATGGAAACTGGACAAGGAGAGGTTCAACCTGGAAATAAGGAGAAATTTTCTGACAGTGAGAGCAATCAACCAATGGAGCAGCTTGCCTTCAGAAGTGGTGGGAGCTTCATCACTGGAGGCTTTCAAGAAGAGACTGGACTGCCATCTGTCAGAAATGGTGTAGGGTCTGCTTGGGCGGGGGGTTGGACTAGATGACCTACAAGGTCCCTTCCAACTCTGTTAATCTGTAATCTGTAGGCATTATCTTAATACATCCTATTCAAGATACCTTCTTACGTACTGTCAACCACAAGAATATTGTCCAACATATTCTCCATTATACAAATAAAATCCACCCAGATGGAGTATTTCTAGAGGAAAAGCAAGTGAACCCTTCTTTTGCTTCATATTCTTGATATTCAAACCCTTCATTATTTGTAGTTTTCAAGAAAAGGATGCTGCTTGAGATAACATTTGCATGCTTCCTTTGCTCTGATATGGGGAAAAATAAATTGAGCTCAGTGCTTGCAAAGTAAAACAGCCACCTCAGCTGCTTTTACATATTGTGGCGAGTCAAATACTACAGGTAGTCCTCAGGTTACGACCACAATTGAGCCCAAAATTTGTGTTGCTAAGTGAAACCTTTGTTAAGTGAGCTTGTCCCATTTTACGAATTTTCTTGCCACGGTTGTTAAACGAATCACTGCATTTGTTAAGTCAGTAACATGGTTGTTAAGTGAATCTGGCTTCCCCACTGTCAGAAAGTCACAAAAGGGGATCGTACGACTCCAGGACCCTGCAACCGTCATAAATATGAACCACTTGCCAAGCATATGAATTTTGATCATGTGACTATGGGGACTATGTTGCAACGGTTTAACTGCGAAAAACGGTCATAAGTCAGTTTTTTCAGGGCCGTTGTAATTTTGAACGGTCACTAAATGAACTGTTGTAAGTCGAAGACTATCACTGGTGGTCAACTATAATAGCTTTCCTGTATCTCAGATCAGATCAGATTAACAGAGTTGGAAGGGACCTTGCAGGTCATCCAGTCCAACCCCCTGCCTAAGCAGGAGACCCTTACATCTGCCTCTACCTAGGATCGAACTCACAACCTCCTGATTATGAGGCAAGAGCTCCACCTCTAGGCCACAGCAGCTGGGTAGGAAGTGGGAATGACTTTGCGAAACAGAAGAAAGAGCTGCAGCCTAGATAATGGTCTGATAAGTGAAATCTGAGTCTGAAGAGAGGTGAGGATGGGGACAATGCCACAAAAGGAACCTTCTCTAGTTTTCAGTAGAGTAAAAGGGAGGGGAGAGCTATTTTCGGATTTGCAAGATTCTGTTACTGTAACCTTACAATAAATGTAATGTTAGAACTCATAGTTGTTGCTTGTGGTCTGGACTATTTATGGAATATTCTGATTCAGGTGCCACAATAACACAGCATGTTTTAGGTACAAGGTAATTTACTTTGGAGGGAGGGTGACCTCTCCGTCCCCTTTCTCAATACAAACTATCACAGGGCAGTGCAGAGGACTACCAAAAAATAAAACAGTTGGTTCACAGAGTGTAGAGAGAGTAGAAACTAGGCAGAATTGGTAAAAGAAGAGAGGATCAAATGCCTGATATGCCTGTCCAAGCCAATAATTAGCGCTATGTCTGTCCAAACCTTAATTCGTCACACTAATTAAGAGGGCATCTTCAGAAAGTGAGTCCTCTCTTTCCTATATGAAACAAACAAGGCAGCCAAAAGGGGGAAAATAAGGTTCCACAGCTTCTTTTTTGTAGTATTTTTATCCAACATTCCTATCTCATGTTGCAACGCCCTTTTGGTTTAGCTTGAAAAGCCATAATCTTCTGTACTATGTGCTCTAGGCCACCTTATTTGGCTGACCAGTGCTGTGATGGCTTCATGAAAGGCAACCACATCCAAACAATGAATGAGCAGTTTGTTGAGACAAGTCATCACGTACAATCTTTTAGGCACAGTCTCAAAATATCTGTCTCTCTTCTTGATCATTCAAGGGTATCATATGTAATTTTTTAAAAATGTTCTCTTTTTAAAGGAGTAGTTGTGCAAATTAAGGTTATTTTAGATTACCTTATAAGGTGCTTCCAACAGATAATATGATCAACAGTCAAAAGTATCCATAACTACTATAAAATAATGCTAGAATAACATGTCTATAAAAGTAGAACTGTTAACATGCTATCCAGAAATATAGTGTTAAAATGATTTGTATATTAAAACCTACCGTACCTGCTGAAAAATTAAAGCAGATTATGAAGCATCACAGTTATACAAATTAACATGCTGAATAAAATATAGAGTAATATATATATAACTGCGAACATCGCAACCAATTATACAGTACTTCTTACATGTATAAAATGCTGAAATAATGTTCAATGTGGAATATGCCTTGATTGCTACATGTCTCTCTGTACAGTAATTGTATCATTATATTTCAACCACAAAAAGTGCTTGAAGTTATTAAACTTCAAACACATTTACAAATTTAAATATCTTACCACTCTACCCAGCATATAAATTATGTGAAAAGACTAGCAAAAGTAGATAAATGTCTCATCATGTACTGTGAGATAGAAGCAGATCCTTAAAATCAGAAATTCCCAAGATGAGTGTGAGTATAGCCTAAATTCTCAGGACCTTTTGAGCAAAACATTCTAAGCTTTTGCTTAGTTCTAATACTAGTCCTGCTCATCACTGTGCATTTGCTATAACATTATTTTTTGAGTTTAAGGCTTGAAGGTTATTTACAATTTGAACTTTGAAAAGCAATTCTACAAGCATAATAAATTGTAAAATTAAGAATACGAGAACACTTGTCTAAGAAATAAAGAATGACGCAAATACAGTATATCTAAAATCTCTAGAAAGTCAAGGGAAAAAAATAACCATCCAACTGAAGCAAAGAAGAATTCAAATCTACCTTCCTTCGGCAAAGTTTCTATCATTGGAATTCTATCACAGAGAACACTCTGCCCCAAATTTGTAATAATCCATCTTATCTTGGTAAGGGAAAGCAGAAGGACAGGATGTATCAGGAATCATACAAAAAACAGGTTTTTTTTGGATTATGCTGGTACAAAACAAGTTAGGGTTTTTAAGTAAAGATCAGTAGCAATAGCAATAGCACTTAAGACTTATCTACCGCTTCATAGTGCTTTTACAGCCCCCTCTAAGCTGTTTACAGAGTCAGCATATTGCCCCCAACAATCTGAGTCCTCATTTTACCTACCTCGGAAGGATGGAAGGCTGAGTCAACCTTGAGCCGGTGAGATTTGAACTGCCGAACTGCAGCTAGCAGTCAGCTGAAGTAGCCTGCAGTACTGCACTCTAACCACTGCGCCACCTCAGCTCTGTAAGTTTAACAGGTCTTTTGCCAAAAATAAATAACAAAGCAAAGCTGCTGATACAGTATTTCATAATATGGCCAAGGAGTGCACCTGAAAGCAATTCAGTGCTATATACTGGCCAGTTGAAGTTTTCAAACACTCCTAGAAGATATATCTAGATTGAATTGCTGGTACCTAAATTGAAGGTAAATAAAAAACAATGATCGTTTTGAATTTATCTAGTTATAGACCCACTTTTCATTTCCATAGTTTTCTCAAAAATGAAAAAAAAAACCCTCAAATTAATCCTGAGTGTAACTGGCAAAGACAACTTAGTGCCTTACCTATAAACTTTAAGAGCCATGCTAACTGGGCTTATGGGAAGCACAGAACAAAACACTAGAAAGGTTCCAGATTGCATGTCTGCTTTAGTGGCCTACAAAATCAGAGACACCATAATTTCTGGGAAATGTCTGAAGAGCTCTTATATTTCCCTAACCACATGGAAATTTTGCCCTAGCAAAAACCCAGTCCGGTTTATGACCATATCTCTACAAGAGTTAAACAAGGACTGAAGTGATGGACCACCTTCAAAAGCTCAAGGAATGGACTAAGATGCTCCAATTTGTTACCTCAATGAGAATGATAATAAGGCCTGATACTCTGTCTGAGCTCTGAAATGCTGGCTCCTTTAATTAAAATCTGTTTTGTTCAAATACAGCATGGCACAGGAAATCTATAACTACAGGAGGAAATAACTTCCACATGAAGGGACAATGAGAATATCTATTTAGGAAAACTCAGGTGAACTGTAAACATACGCAGAAGTGTTTTAATGAAAATTCACTAGCCAGTCACAATATCAATGAGGATCCACAATTTTGAACATTTACATCAGGGGTCCTCAAACTTTTTAAACAGGGGGCCAATTCACGGTCCCTCAGACTGCTGGGGGGCCAGACCAGCTGGGTGGGCATGGCTAGGTGGCCATGTGACTGGGTGGCCATGGCCAATTTAGCAGTTCATTAAACAATACACACAAATTAAAATTTAATTTGTTATGCTCCTGGGGGTGGAAATCAGGTTAGTGAAGGTATGTGGCTGCCTTGGGGTGTGTGTGAAGGACTTCTGTTTGTTTGTTTGTTTGTGTGTGTGTGTGTGTGTGTGTGTGTGTGTGTGTGTGTGTGTGTGTGTGTTTCTCTCCCCCATCTCCCTCCCTCTCTCTCTCTGGAGGCCGGGGAAGCCAAAAACGGGCCCATTTTTGACCTCCTAAGGCTTCCACACATCCCGTTTTTGGCCTTCCCAGCCTCCAGAACCACTCTGCTGCCCAAAAACGGGCCCATTTTTGGCCTCCAGAGGCCTCCGCGCATCCCGTTTTAGGCCTCATTGTCCTCCAGAAGGTGGGTGGGGGCCAACCAGTAGGTGGGGTGATGTGGGCGGGGAAGCCCTGTGGTCCCGTGCGGGCCGGATTAATGGCTTCGGCGGGCCGTATCCGGCCCGCGGGCCATAGTTTGAAAACCCCTGATTTATATGATAGCATTCAATAAGCCCTTCACTGCAGATATATTTTTCTTTCAGATATGAAGAATGTAGAAAACAGAATGGCTGACATATGAACTCAAGAAGCATAATGTTTAGGACAGTCACATTAAAAAATGCATACAGGCCCCGCTGGCTTTCACAAGGGCCTAGAAAACATATCCTCCTCCCTGGGCCAGAGCGCTGCATGAGCCAATCTAGAAATGACAAAATTTTCCATAGTTGGCCTCAGATTTTCTGTGTTTGGTTGTGTGTATTATATTTATGCTTCCAACTAATTCTAAATTATCCAGAGTTGCTAGTGAAAGTTGGATGGCATAAGTATCATACAAATAAATAAATTTAAATAAACAAAAAAGAAAGATGGTACACTTCAGAATACAAAGTATCCCATCTATAAATATTTATAATCATTGAAATGACTAAGCAGGGATGGCACCAGGTTTACCACAATGTGCTTTGACTAGTCTTGAAGAAAAATTATTTTTGCTCCAAGCTTTACCTTCCATTACCTTCAACTACCATTTTTCTTATTCTAATAGCAGTCAAAATATCAAATGCCAACTTCTGGCTTGATTTACTTCATATTTTAAGATACTTACAATCTTCAAAACACTGAAAGAAAAATAATAAAATAAATGCATTTTTGCCACTAGTGGAAAAATATATTTTGTCTTTTGAATTCCGCCTTTTTAGATGCACTTCGGCAGCGATGTTTCTCTTTTGTAGTATCCGGGCTAAAAGCTGTAATCCCAAACATGCATTCTTAGTTTAAACAAATCTCATTAGATGAGGATTTTTCTGAAGGAACTACAGATCAGACAGCAAGTCTCTGCTAGCTTTCAATTTTTTCCCAAAACAGCCATGAACTGGGTCAAATAGTCTTCCAACTTTTCTCATACTGGAATATTTATGTATGTCATTTAACTCTCTGAGTTAAGTTGTAAAATGTTCCAGGCCACTGGGACAGTTGCTGCTTAAGGATGCTAAATAGCATGACAAGTTATTCTGATTTTAAACATTGTAATTAACCCTTAAAAGGCCATTATGTTTTAACATGTATATATGTTATAAATATGATATCATATTTTCAAAAATAATCAATAATAACCTGGTATTACAGTATCCTATATTCAATCTCCCAATATTCCATTGGCTATGGAAGTGGTCACTTTCAAGAATTAGGTCTACAAATGTTTTTAATGTTTATCTGAAATTTCGGAATCTTCCCACAAATAAGGAGAAATGTTTAAAATGACACTTCTAAGAACAACTTGGAGATGGCAAATTTAATACATTTGAAATTTAATAACCGAGAAGAAAGGGGCTGCATTTTCACTATACACAATCCAACAACTTGGACTTTGAAAGTTGTTTCAGACCATCAGCTCCCAATGCTGCTGAGGGGGTGAAATTCCATCTTTTTCCATTGGTCCATCCAGCTCAACGTCATCAGGCACGGGCCAGGACTACCCAGGAGGAAAGGATGAATATGGGCAGCCCACAGCCAGCCTGCTGATCCTTAGCTCCTTTATGCAGCCAACGTTCATGCTGCTCCAAGTTGAAGATTAAAGAACACCAATTTGTTGTTCTGTGATTTTTCACCTTGCTTTGCTTCCCAGAGGTGCAAAATTTGTGAAACTTAATAATCTGCTCCCCGCATTCAAGAAAAAAAAAAGAATTAACAATTTTGGCCCTTTTGATTAAGACAGCAACTGATGCATTTCGTTCAGCCCTTGGAGGATAAAAATCAATTTACAACAGACACCTATCCCATGCTTTTATGGTTTGTTGGATAAACCATTATTGGCTGAGTTAATAAACCATGTGTACAAGCCACAATGCTTGGCGTTATGCATCATGACAATTTAACATGAAACATATCACACATTTGCTTGGTGTGGTATGTAAAACTTGCCTTGTGTTTCAGACAACTTTCTCCAGGCTTACTGCAGATGCTATGCCCCGAATTTGGACCGTCGTTATTTACAAATGTGTTTTACCACTGCCCTTCCCAAAGAGATAATACCATGCATGCATAGTAGACATCACACTCACATGCAGAAGATACATTTCAGTAGATTCTCCTTACATACCTGCATGCAAATGTCTCTTTCAAATGTTAAAATAAAACTGATGGTTATGCAATGGGATTTAAAGATTATTCCTTTTTTGAAGTGCATGCAGACATTTAGAGAAAAGATCAATAGAATAGGGATGGAGAGCGATGAAACAAGCTAAGGAAGTCTACTATCCATGCAAGACAGGCAAAATGACATTTAGAAAGCATGAGGGGGAGGATATTTGTGTTTTTCCTTTTAAAAAAAGGGATAATTTGCTGTAAAAAAAGGACATGCAAAACAAGTGGGTAGGGCTGGCCTGAATTCCTACCGTACTGACCTGATCTTCCCACTCACCCTGGCAGACTGTGGTAATAGAGAAATCATAAAACATTATTGCCAAAAATAGTTGTATGTACCCTAAATAGCAAACAAACTTAGTGCCCTTGTGATACACAATTGGAAGGCAGCCAATCAGTGAACACTGGACCATGTTCTGCTATTCCAACAATCTGGTTTAGAGATGAATAAGATTTTGCATTCTTATCCATTTGGGAGACGGGCTAAAGAAAGCTCATGATTGTTTGACTCAGTGGAGGGAAAGGGTAAAGGTTACCCTGTGAAAATGTACTATATGAAGCTTTTGATTCACTTTATTTTCAGTAAAATGTTGTGATCTTCCCACTATTCAATATTTTTCTTTCCCCAGAGAGATGGGAAAGAGTCAGAGAAAAATGCTATTATGTTGAAAGCATCTGTATTTCCCAAATAAGTACATAAAAGTTCTGGGTTTTTTAATTTCACAAATATATATACTGACGTCTTCTTTTTAAAACACATACCAAAGCTAATTTAACTTGCAACAAATAGAAAAAACAAGACAACTCTAACAAGATTTTGAATTAGCTGACAAGCATTACTACGTTGACTTTCTGTTTTGTCATCCTTTAGATCAGTGTTTTTCAAACTTGGCATATCCTAGCTAGTAAATAGCAATAGCAATAACAATAGCACTCAGACTTATATACCGCTTCACAGTACTTTACAGCCCTCTCGAAGCAGTTTACAGACTCGAACTGCTGACAGACGGCAGTTAGCAGAAGTAGCCTGCAGTACTGCATTCTAACCACTGTGCCACCATGGCTCAAATGGCGCAAGTGATTCAGCACATGTAATACCACTAGTCCCTGAGCCACATGGGTTGTCAGTGTGCTTCTGAGTACAATTCAAGGTGCTTATATTGATACTATATCAATTTTCACAATTCACATCATTCTGTATCTGACATTACATTTTATATATTGCGTATCTTAGGAAAGCATGGAAAATGTTGGGGATTTGTCTTAGTAGGCTTGGTTCATACTGGTCAAATCCGGCTGTAAATAAAAGAATGGGAAAAGTAGCCACAGTCCAGTTACTTAGTGCAGAATAGATTACTCTAGATGTGACATTATTTACTTTCCCACCCCCCCAAATCCCCATTCACAAATGGCCTAATGCCGTGATGGCGAACCTATGGCATGTGTGCCAGAGGTGGCACGCAGAGCCCTTCTCTGTGGGCACGCGCACTGTCGCCAGCTGCTCTTCTGGGTTCCGGCACGCCAGCTGGTCTTCGCGGGCGCCAGCACGCCAGAAAATGTTCCGAAAACTGCCTGGAAAATGGCCCCCCAAAAAGGCCTGAAAACAGCCCAAAAAACAGCCTAAAACGGCCTGAAAAACGCCCAAAAAACAGGCATGCATGCGCTGGCCAGCTGGTCTTTGGGTTTCCAGCGCTCCGGCCACACACACATGCACGCACATTCTGGTTTGGGCACTCGGTGCCGAAAAGATTCGCCATCACTGGCCTAATGGGCTGGTCCTTCAGGATTATTAATAAATCAGTTCTAAGTTCTAAGTAACAGTGTTAATTATTGAGAAGTTGTTTAAAGAAAGAAACTGAATTATGAACAGCTGAGCAGAATTAAGACAGAGAGGTTAAGAAGTTAGAAAGCACCAGGATTGTGTTCTCTCACACTAAAAGGGCCTCCAGATGGGGAACTTCTATATAGCCCACTTTTACAAAATTGAAAAAGTACCCATATCACAAATGCACTATAAATAGAGTGCCATTATTCAGTATCCAAGCAAACTAAAAAAAATGATGTAAATACCTGCTGACTTTACACCCACACATATATCTGATTTTTGGCTCATATAAACATTCTCCTCTCCCTCCCTATCTCACCGCTAACAGTTCTAAAATCAACTTTACACAACACACATGCCAAAAATCTAAGGCATGGGCAAAATGTATTTCTTTATCCCAACTACTTCATCAATCTTTCTTTAGAAAAGAAAAGTGATATTTGTCTTCAGACAGAACTCTAACAGTCTATATGAGAACTTAAATGAGCCAAGATCACTTACCACAAAGGAAGGTGTTTTGTTAAAAGTAGCAAGTATTGCTTATCTGCCCAGAGACTTTAGCAGGATGTATAATTCTCACACAAAGATGTCTATGGAGCAGCTGGTAGAATCTTAAGACAGTTTTGATGATAGTTCTGATGGAAGAATACTACACTGTACTATCTCCTTTCCACCCATTTCCCATAGCTGAAATGTTAATACCGAAGCCAAAATGCAAGAAACTCCTGTAGTTATGTGCCTTATCTTGTGTGGGTTTGACAAACAAGAGAATTCAGTTAAGATGCTGAACCATTACTAATAAGATAAAAACTAGACAAACATATCAAAGTACTGCTTAGTACTTTGATCTATTTGTTCTTTAATCTTATATTCTCTCTTGCCACAAACAAGTCACCTGCAGCTGCTTTATAAATATTTATTTCAATTTAATTCCATCTTATATAAGTTTCATTAACACAAAATACACATAAATGGTACAAATGCATGTGGACAAACAATACAGGAAGTCCTCAGCAACTGTTCAGATATGACAGACCTTCCCAGAGCTAATTACAACCCAGTTTCAAAGATCCAATAGCTGTTCCTCCCAAGTCATGTGACTGAATTTGGGGGGCTTGGCAACTGGCCAACATTTACAGCCCCTTGCAGTGTCCTGCAGTCAGTTGACTGCACATTATGACTTTTCCCCCCTCCAGGAACTGGTGTTTACTTCCCACTGGCTAGAATAGAATAGAATAGAATAGAATAGAATAGAATAGAATAGAATAGAATAGAATAGAATAGAATAGAATAGAATAGAATAGAATAGAATAGAATAGAATAGAATAGAATTCTTTATTGGCCAAGTGTGATTGGACACACAAGGAATTTGTCTTTGGTGCATATGCTCTCAGTGTACATAAAAGAAAAGATACATTCGTCAAGAATCATGAGGTACAACACTTAATGATTGTCATAGGGTACAAATAAGCAATCAGGAAACAATCAATATTGATATAAATTGTAAGGTAATAGGTTCACTTAATGACTGAAGCATTCACTTAACGTCCATTACAACAAGGTTATAAAATTGGGCATGATCATCTCATAGTCTGCTTAAGACTGGCATGACCATAATTCAATTACAGTCATATGTTGAAGACTACCTGTATTGACCGCAATGCAATTTTGAAAGCAAGTTATCAGATATTTTTATATCTTTCACACACTCCACAACATGAATGGACTCAACAGGATTCCCATGTAAGTCTTTCTCTTTCCCCTCTAGTCAGGGTTACTCCCTTTGTACCTGCAGAATGATGTGTAAGGTTACTGTCAATATAATCTTACAATTCATATATGCATATAGGCATCCTGGATAAGAAAAAATCCATTTGCATGCCATTTTCTTCCTCTATGAAGGGGGCCTCAGTTTTGTCCAAAGAATTAGTTTAATAAAAATATGACAGAAATAAAACATGTATATCAACTTGTATCTCTGATATCACTGGTAGACCAAGGATCATGTGAACAGGCAATATTAGTCTTGATCTGCTTCTCAGTTACATAGGGATTTCTTAATTTCATATTTTATCATTTTCATTAACAAAACATTAGGATGACTGACTGATAGCATGCAGTTTCTTTCCTTTGCCACATTATCCCCCTTCAGACGGCCATCCATAGTTTGGCGCTTGAATTGTTTTCATAGTTAATAGCCACAGGAAGCAAAATATGGGAAGCATGGTGATCATTTCTCTCTGATTCTGTAGGCACCTTCTTTATTAAAGAGAATGAAAATAGGCATATTCTTACCTGATTCTTATGAAAACAGAGTCTACTACAAGTATATGTAGCAGGGAATTCTTAAGATTGCACTCGGATTCTCATATAGTTTGATTTCCCTTTATTTAACTGGATACCTTTACCAGAGAGGCTGTCGTTCCATTTTGATCATTTGACACAAAAATGCCTCAATTTCAATTATTCTAACATACCATTGTATTTTTCCATGTGGATTGAGTGTAGTTAAAACATTATTTGCTCATCAACCAGTCTCAATTGTTTGTACATAAAAATTCCTCTGATAGAAATCTACTTCGCTGAAGGGTTCCCTCTAGGATTGGTAGCCCATTGGGAAGACTGATAATTTCCACTGACATCATCATGAAGAACTAGCAATTGATCCCAAATCCCAAACAGATGAATTCACCTTAAAACATAAACCCATTATTTACATCTACTGTTCTCTTTTTTTGTTTAAGATTACCACACACTTCTACTGCATCATACAGGATTCCCTAGAGCAGTGTTTCCCAACCTTGGCAACTTGAAGATGTCTGGACTTCAACTCCCAGAATTCCCCAGCCAGCATTCGCTGGCTGGGGAATTCTGGGAGTTGAAGTCCAGATATCTTCAAGTTGCCAAGGTTGGGAAACACTGCCCTAGAGTCATCATTTTTCCCTTTCAAGATCACCTCCCAAGCCATATACAAACTTAGTTGTGCCCAAATGGCTATTCTCACAAACATGTGACAGAGGAATTGAAGAAAATTTTTGCTGAATTTCTCAAGGGCAGGACTTGTGCCTATAAAGATGTCTCTACTTTTAAATCTGTTCCATCTAAGTCCATCAAAATCATATGCCATGTCCCTCATAGCTCCTCCACCTTGACATTTTAAAAGTTCTTGAAAAGAAGTTATAAACCAAAATCTTTTGGGCCAAACAGAATGAAAAGGGGGCAGGGGGGACAAGTTATTTTTGCTACCAGGTATTAGTCAAATCTACCATTCAATTACAGGGGTTTTCAAACTGTGGGCTGTGAGCACCAGAGGGGGAAGAGACAGGAGTGATGATGAAGAAATTTGAAGTGAATTACAAAATTGGTAGGCAGTGTAAACATGCACAGCAGAATAGAACAAGTGCTTACACAGCCTGGATAAGCCCATCACTGGATAGGTTCTGGCAGGGATCCAAGCTTAAGTATCTGTGATGTGTATGCCAGGGGTTAATTACTGTCCAACTGGGGACATCGGGTCTGAAAGCTGTGGTGCAAGGCTCTTGCCCTCAACATGTGGTGTGCTACCTAGGGCTAGATAGCTGTTGGAGTTCACTCTGGCTGGTTAAACCAGAAGGAGGGTTGAGATTTTCTGCAGCTGCTTCTATGGAGAACACATGTCAATCAAGATAAAATTGGGCAGGGGGAGGCAACAAGGGTAGTTTTCTCAAAAGTAGGGTGCAGATTTCCGGGACTATATGTGGCTCAGCAGACTCGTCTTTCTCATTGAAGGAAATGGCTTTGAAGTTAGATGTTTGTTTCCACTGAAAAAAATAATAATAATTTGGGAGTGGAGTCCAGGTTCCACTCCTGTATTATTTTGTTTGCTCCGTAGATTGAAATGTCATGACTGAGGTTAGATGGTATGTTGATTCTTGCCCAACCTTAGTCCCAATGAAACCATTGGTTTAGGTCAGGGGAGGGATCCTAGAAGTTTGTCATTTGGAGGAATTGCTTTGCTACGAACTTTACAAAGTCTTGTATAACTACCTGTATATAAGCCCAAAACAACTAATCAGCTTAGCTTGCTTGCCTGTGAGAAGGGACGCTACCATGAATTCTGTCTTTAATTTGCCATCTCAACAATTGCTGTTGTTTCCCCTTACTGTCAAGTTAACCCTCCTGGGTTCCTTTACCACCAGTGGTTCCCAACCTGTGGTACGTGTACCACTAGTGTTACGCGAGGGCCTTCCAGGTGGTACGCGAACACTTTCGGGGTCATGAACGATTTTTAGTTAGTTATTTTTTTACTTCACAAAAATGTTTACTGCCTAACACAAGATAATTTGGCAACGATTTGCAACTGTTGCCACACGCCACCCACCTGGTCCCAGCGGCCCGAGAATCCAGTTGCTGGATGCGCGGGGCCAAAAAAGGAACGGTGACTGTTCTGAACTCTATGGAAATAAAGTGATATCTGATCGAATTTAGTTTCTCTGGAACCAGGTGGTACACGGCGACTGTACGGGACCTCCAAGTGGTACTCGATCACAAAAAGGTTGGGAACCACTGCTTTACCACTCTCCATTGTTCACAGTCCCAGTCTAATTTGCCCACTCTATCCTCTTAATTCATTCATACCTAGTTCTATATCTTCAATGTGCGCACTTTCCCTCTCCATCCTACAGAATTGTACTGCTTCCTGCTTTATTCTATGTGAGCTCATCAGCTCTCCTCAGAGTCACCCCCTCTAGCCTCCTGAGAAAATAGCTATGGGACCAATCTCTCCCTCATTTTTTTTTAAAATCACAGGAGCAAGAGTTTTGTCAAAACAAAATCAGGATATCTTTACTTCATATGAAAGTAACTGGGTTCTAAGAAGCCCAGAGGTTTTCTATGGAATAAAAATGGCAGGCTGCTCCTAAAAACCATCTCCCTCACTTTTGATTAAAAATAAAATAAATCATTGGTGCTTTGTCGGCACTGAAGAGATACCTATAAGTCTGCCTGCCCTATGTCACTTACACATTACTGTAGGACACATAAATAAGAGGGGCTATAATATGTACTTTCTACTATAGCAACTAATTACTCTTTCAAGTGGCTTTTAATTATATTCAGCTATGTCTCCTTACTTTCCTCAATACACACCTGCTTATAAGCTTACATAAGCCATGGTTTGCCTAGCACAAAAGGCATTAACTCAAATTTGGAACTCCTCTGATTATTTTCTCTAGAACAAATCAATGGACCCCAGATGTTTTCATTTCCATCCATCACCTTTCAAATTATAAGGTATACAGTGTCTTTTTAATAGAAATGACATGCCTTTGAGTACTCTTGGGAATAAATTTATTTCTCAGATTAAAAAAAACTCCTTAGTTCCAAATTCCACAAATTTATAGTACCAAATAATTCAGAAATCATGAAGAACAATGCTCAGCCAAATGAGTGGTTTCTGAATCTACAATCTTATATTTGGGATATAAATATAGTGTTTCAAATGATGCAATTTCCCAAAAAATGATTTTTAGCATTACGTAACTTTTTTTTCCAGGGAATGGAGAAGAGCATCCCTTTCCTTTGGTTGTATAGAACAGCTCAAGAGCAAGGTATATAGAAATTGGAAAGTTAATTTCTATATGCCTTGTTAAAAAGAAAAATGTGAACTAAGCTGGTGAGGCAAATTGTTATCTTAGACATGTGGTTCTTTAAAAAATTAAAATTGAATTCCCCAAACTTTATATAAAGTCTATAATGGCCATTACTATTTGGTGGGTTTCTGCTTGCAGTAATTTTTTTATAATTGAAAAACAGGCAGTTCAAACACCAGAAGTGGTCAACATAGTCTAATTAATAGTCAACCTGCACAAGCAATAAATGACTACTTGCTACTCTATGTATAATGTACCAGCCTTTCTCGCTATATATCATAGGATATATATATATTCCTGTTATGTTTTATACAATGCAATAGATCTGAGATTAAATAATTTATTTTGTATTAGAAAAAAAGTGTTTCAGACTCATTCCCAATGCAATTATGATACACAGTCCAGTACATAATACAAATCGAGCCACATGTAAGAACATTTTTAAAGGTACATCAATTCTGCAAACTGGATTTTAAGTGGTGTTTTGTGTTCACTTACATTCACTAAAGCCTATAGACTTCAGCAGAAAGAATTGCACCGAGTTGGATGCAGAATTAAACATGTATAAACTTTATTTATTTATTTATTTATTTTGTGAGATTTATATACCGCCTCACAGTCTTTACAAAAGCAACAGTATATATAAGACTATGAAATCACTTCAAGAATAAAATCTTACACAGGACAGTTAATAAGATTTGTAGAATTCAATGGTGATAATAAATTTCATTACATGAATAAGTCTATAGTACCCAAATGATAATTTCTGCTTTAATCTAATGAAAAAATGTAGTTTAAGCTTTTCTTTTCTAGAATACTCCATGTATCAACTAAATAATTTATCTCTCAGTGGAAAAGATCTAATCATTCTAACATGTGCCTAAACCACAGCAAATAAGCACTTCTACCAAAGAACATGAAAGCAGTTCATTAAAAAATTAGTCTGAAATCAGAAATATTTTTCCTTCAGGCTTTATAAAGATTGATTAAACAATACAGAATGTATAAGTAACACAGTTCCTTCCTGAAGGTATATATAGCGTACGGTATTCCATCTTGACTGGGACTAATTGTACAGAATTTATGAGGAAAAAAGTAGGGATCAACAATACTGTATAATAACTGAGCAACAACTAAGTTTCAGTTCAAGATGCATAAATTTATACTGTTAAAGAATGGAGGAATTTCCTTACTTGTAATCTGAAAATGTTCTGAACGGCATATGTCCAAGCCATGTAGAATATTCAGAAAAAAATGTAAGGACAATATGCACAGACTGGAGAAAGGAGATGAGGAAGCAGGAGCAGATATAACTATTATCACAGGTTTTTCTTTTCTGAGGCAATGGAAACCACTGAATGAACACTGGCAAGAACTTATGTAAAACACCAACAATTTACCAACAATTCCTAAATTTAAAAGCATGCTTCAACTCAGAATGGTCCTAAGGGAAGCAGTGCTGAAAACCATTTGAAAAGTTTATTATTGTCATCCCTGAACAAGCTATATTTACCAGAAATTGGCCCAGAAATTTAAATCTGCCCTCTCAATAACCTACCTACCCAATTGAGATAGGAACTATTTTCCCTAAAAGGATGCTTTAAAATCTCCATGATGAAATGGGTGCTTTCTTTTAAACAAAACCAATCTAGATCATCAGATTTCCTCTCAGAAAAGAAAATTAGGACTGACAAACAAAGAAACCAGATTTTGACAGAGTAATTTGGAGAAAGTGAGACACTTTCAGTTAAAATTGGCAACGGTTTAATATTTATGCATTTGTTCATACAGCAAGTCAAATATTAACTGCTCCTAACCCAAAACCTGTGGGCTACCAAGAACTTTAATATTCTTTTACTGCATAGAAGTGTTTACTCATCAAGAAGCTAACTGGCTGAAGAAAGACCTTACTATTTTTGACAGTGCAAATAAAGTAAGAGGCTGTTTAACATGTATTTAACATGGGGGGAGGGGAGGCGAATATTTTGAGAAGGCTTAATTAGAATAGACATCTGTCTCCAGAAGGATAAGTTCTCTAGCACGAAAGGAAGTTGTACCTGGAATCACAACACAGCACTCACCGCAACCCAAACAAGAGTCCACAATACTTCTGCGAAATTAATTAATACGGTAAATCGTGACGGTAAATTGGAACCCACCGCGCAAAAACAATGTGTAAGATCGCCCAACTCGCCACATTTCTTAGGCAAGGCCAGTGTGCAAGCGCACCACACATCTCGCCACACCTTGGCCAGACCCGACGCCTAACCCACGTTGGGAAATGTTATATAATTTGTTAAGCGGGGAAAGAATGAAAGAAGAAAGGGGCATCCGCAAAAATCGGGAATTGAGAGTCCTGGCTTGTTGTCCAAAACCCTCAACCCCGGCTTGTTCCTGATAAGCAGATGTTTACACAGTACTCCGATTCAACGAGTCCGTCCAAGAAAGTCTCTTAGAGACACCCTAGCCTGATAAAGAGGTGCCAAGAGGGAGGAAGAGAAGAACAACATAATTGATCTAAGAGAGTGGGAAACTGGCGCGCAGGGAATGCCGGAATGTCCCCCCGAGGCCACCCGCACCAGCTGCGCCTTCCAGTTCCCTCTTACCAGGTTCCTCGGGCTGCGCGCTCCTCCTTTCTCTCGCTCGCACCCCCCGGACTCCCGCGTGGGATCGCCGGCGACGGACGACTCTGCTCCGGGGCTGCTCTCTCGCAGGAGAGGCTGCTCCGCTTCGGTGCCGGCGAGGCAGCAAAACGAAGGGACAGCGGGAAGGGCGAGAAGCAACAGCCCGAGAGGAAGCAAAGCTGCGGAGTCACACAGCAGGAGGAGGAGCGGGGGGAGGAAGCCGAGAGAAAAAGAGAGAGGGAGAGAGAGAGAGACAGACAGACAGACAGAAGTTTTCAAGGCAGCAGCGAAAGCGCCTCCGATGCCTCTGAAGGGCCGCGCTCAGTGCCCCATCGGCGCGCGCGCGCGCTCACCGTCCCGGGGCCCCTCGGGAAGCGCTCCTAAGCGGCACAACCTCCACGCAGGTCGCCGCAGAAAGAAGCTGCGCTCAAACCCGCTGCCAGGGCAGAATGGATTAGAGGCGGGAACCAAGCCCGCCGGGGAAGGGGGTGGCCGCTCAGAGACAGGACTCCAAAGTTCTTCCCGGGCCCCACGCTTCCCCGTTTCTCACCTGGCCGCTGGTCTCTTCTGCCAGGGCGGGCGTCTCACCGCCTGCAGGAAAAGGAAACCTTCCTTTCTCAAGCAACCGGGCTCGGCCAGGAAGGGCTTAGCGCCTCCCGCAGCAGCGGCGCATTTGGTATATCCCGCTATACACACACACACACACACACACACACTCCACCCCTCACACGCACACACACACACACACACACGCCGCACGCTGCTTTGCCTAAAAGCAGCCAGGAAGTTACCAGGAAGTCCTGAACTAACGAAGTGCGCTCTTGTCGCTTAGCTTGGCTGAGGGAGCAGAGTTTGCCTCTCTCGTCTGCGGAAAAATCAAATCGCGGTGGGGAAGGGGCCGGGAGGAACGGGGAGGATCGCCTCACACGCCTTTGAATATAATGCACTCCTGGCACTTTTCCTCGCTGATGGCGCAAACGGAGACGCTGCCCCGAGCACAGCGGCGGCGATTCTGGGGAGGATCGTCTATATTCCACCTACCTACTCGCGTCAGATGATTTCTACACCCGATCGCGTTGGTCTCTCGGGTCTTTCGTGCGCCTTTCGGGGCTTCGCGTTTTGTTTCCCGCGAACTACTGGGTTTTTTTCCTCGCTGTTTACACGGTCGCCGGAGAGCCTTGCAAAGCAAAAATCCCCCTCTCATTCCCCAGGGCGCTGGGGTTTGTCTCTAGTTCAACAGCGGGTCCTTCGCTTTCCCCGAAAAGAGCGGAGGGTCCTTTCACAAGACAGGGCTAAGCTTTTGGGAATGTGACCCGAGGCTTAGCCATCCTAAGATGAGACTCTGACCTGAAAATACTGGCCATTCAAGGCAGTATCTTTCTGGATACAGGGTGGAGATAAAAATCCAGACCAGGTTTTTTTTTAAAGTGGGTGCCGGGAGAATGGTGGGGTTCCATAAGGTGGGGGGGTAGTTGTGCAAATGCAACCAATTTTCTGTCACTAAAACTTTGACTTGATCAGGGGTTCTGAGAATTTTTTTTTTAAAAAAATTAATAGGTTCTGTAGCATGAACATGTTGAACCGGATCCAAACCACCCAATTTGTCCCTGCGTTTTTGTTTTTGTTTACCAACACTGCCATTACAGGTAGTCTTCGACTTACAACAGTTCATTTGGTGATCGTTGGAAGTTACATCATCACTGGAAAAAAGTGACTTATGACCATTTTTCACACTTACAACCAATTCAGCATCCCCCTGATCATGTGATCAAAATTCAGATGCTTGGCAACAGACTCATATTTATGACTGTTGCAGTGACCTGGGGTCATGGGAATCACCATTTGCAACCTTCTGACAAGCATAGTAAATGGGGAAGCCAGATTCACTTAACAACCATGTCACTAATATCCCAAGGGCAGTGATTCACTTAACAATTGTGGCAAGAAAGGTCGTAAAATGGAGCAAAACTCACTTAACAAATGTCTCACTTAGCAACAGAAATGTTGGGCTCAATTATGGTCATAAGTCGAGGGCTGCCTGTATTCGGTGATGCATTAAACCACACACATAAGGAAAGGCCTGCTGTCTAATGGAGCAATGTTTAATTCATTTTATAGGCCTATCGTATTTGGGCTGCAAAATTCGAGACAACTTCAACATGGCAGAGGTTTTTTAGCCCAGTTCTATGCACGTGTATTTGGAGGTTATCACTGAATTCAGTGCTTCTAGGAAGATGCATATGGCAGTTTTCCTCAACCCAGACATACTCCAGTATACAATAACTACTGGAGCAGATGTGCTATTGATCATGATGCTATCCGTTCAGTGATGTCCAATTCTCGGCGATTTTATGGGCCAGCTTTCTTCACATTTTCTGATCTTGTATGGCGTCTTTCAATTGTTTTATGCTGTGGCTTTGATGCAACAAAGGGATACAAAAAAACACAACTACTTCCAACTAGTAATTGTCCAGATCATTGTACCACTCTCTTGAGGTAGAGAAAGCATCATTTTTAAAAATCTCTGTTGATGGGCTTATTAGTTGGCAGAAATTGTTTCTCAGTAGAGTAAACATGAAAGGGGTCTTGCTAAAAAGTATTTGCTGGATGGAGGTGAGATGTGAGATGAAAACACGAACTGTGAAAAGACTACGGACAAAACTAATCCTCACAATAAATCTTACATTATTTTGGTTAATCTTCTAGTCAATCTGCAAAATGCTTTGGGAAGTTCTGTAAGGCTTGGTTTTGCAGTCAGCTTGTAAGATAGAATACTATCAAAGCAAAAATACATTTGTCTAATATGAAGCCAACTGCATTGGATTCTATGAGGCTGAAATCCATGTATGCAACTTTGCTCACCTTTAATGGCCAATGGCTCACTTTTGAGTAGTGAGGTCTGACAGTAGGTTTGCTCTGTTGGGCACCAACAAATCAAGCTGGCTACTCTCTAGATCAGTGATGGCTAACCTTTTTGTCGCTGAGTGCCGAAAGCGCACTCGTGCGCACCCATAATGCAATGTGCGTGCAACTCTCCCGTGCATGCATGTGCACCCCATCCCGTGCATGCATGTGCGCCCCATCCCGTGCATGCACGTGCACCCCCTGCATGCACCCTGCACATGCATGTGTGACCCCCGCATGTGCCCCTCCCCCATGCATGCGCGGCAGAGACCCGAAAACCAGCTGGACGGCAGGATGTGCACGCACATGCATGGTAGAGCTGTGATGGGGAGATGGCTCGCGTGCCCGCAGAGAGGGCTCTGCTTGCCACCTGTGGCATACGTGCCATAGATTTGCCATCACGGCTCTAGATGTTTCAGTTCAATTCCCAGAATTCTCATTACTGGTCCACAGAGAAGGCTAATGTTTCTCAGCTTCAAAAATCTAGACAATTAGCCAGTGGCAGAGCAGAGATTAATATGTTCCTTTATGCCAGGGGTATCAAACTCTATTTCATTGAGGGCCGCATCAGGGTTGTGTTTGACCTCGGGGGGAGCAGGGGGGCGTGGCCGGGGTGTGTGTGGCCAGCTTGACGTCACTCGTGTTGCGGTGCCTGTGGTGGCCCAAGCGCTCTGCCAGCGTAAACGGGCTCCCGAGCTCCGTTTTTGGCTGCAACGGCCTCCTGCAACCCTCTGCCAGCAAAAACAGCTTCGGAGGGCTGCCCGCAGCCTTCGCAAGCTCCGTTTTCACTGGCAGAGGCACTGCAGCCAGTCCTTCGCTGTTTCCAGGGTGACACCACAGGCCACATCTAAGCACCCCGCAGGCCAGATCCGGCCCCCGGGCCTTGAGTTTGACACCCCTGCTTTATGCCATCTAGTAATCATCCAGTTTTTGCAGATCTTGGAAAATGGCTAATTTGGGAAAGGCTGCCATGCCTACATTATTATTGTTGTTGTTGTTGTTGTTGTTGTTGTTGTTATTATTATTATTATTATTATTATTATTATTATTATTATTATTATTATTATTATTATTATTATTATTATTATTATTATTATTATTATTATTATTATTATTATTATTATTCGCAGTTGTATGCCGCCCACTCCACAGAGACTCTGGGCGGCTCACAACAATAAATCTACATGCAAACAATAAATATAGGAAAAAGACATTAAAAACATAAATATAGGAAAAAGACATTAAAAACATTATTAAAAACATTAAAAACATTAAAACAACAGTTTAAAAGTCCCATACAATTAATTCATTCATGGGGCCAAGAATGCTCGATGTTATATTGAAATCATTGGCCCCCGGCCTGTCGACAAAGCCAGGTTTTTAGCGCTTTTCTGAAGGCTGGCAGGGTGGAAATAATGCGGATCTCTGGGGGAAGTGTATTCCAGAGAGCCGGTGCTGCCACAGAGAAGGCCCTTGCACGTGGGCCCGCCAGCTGGCATTGTTTGTGGGCTCTAATCAGTCTTAGAGAGGTATGTTGAAGAAGGCGGTGGAAGAAGGCGATCTCCTACATCCTAGGAGAAAGTCCCACTGAACTTTTCCTAAGTTACTCCTGAATAGATATGTGTAGAATTGTGCTATAAATCTCACATATTACAGGTAAAAAGATATATAGGGAGTCCTTTGCAGATAGGTATCTTTAACTTTGGCTTCACAACTCCCAAGATAAAGCACTTCTACTTTCTCTGATCCTGTCTGTAGTCTGATGCCATTAATATTTATCCTAGGTAACTGCATACAACAATGTACTGTACGTTTCAAATGCATCTCTTAGGCCCTTTTCTAATAACAGACTTTAACAGATTAACAGAGTTGGAAGGGACCTTGCAGGTCATCTAGTCCAACCCCCTGCCCAAGCAGGAGACCCAAATCTGCCTCTACCTAGGATCTAATAAATCTCTCAAAGCACTGAACACCCTTTTCTATAATAACTTAAAGAACAAACCCTTCAAGATTGACATAACTAATATCCTAATCAGTGTTTGTACTACTTGGTAGGAGTTGAGTGGGAGAGAAATATTCTTTGGGCTTCACTTAACAGAAGGATTACCATTTTCCATGTAATCCTTGTTTTTTACAAGGGAATGTAAGGGAATGCCTGCAAATCAATGGGTTTTTTGGGGGGAGTGGGATCAGAAAAAATTAGAACAACAGAGAAATCATCATCATCATCATTAATTAAAATTATGCCACTCGATTCCCAGTGACTCCCAAAATGTGAATCAGATTTTAAGGGGCAGCATCTTGTGGATGGCATTGAGATGAACAAATCTGAGAATAATAAGCAGTCTGCTGGCTCTTAAGTAAATGCAGTATCACTGCTTATATTTATTGTTGTCAATAGATTTTGATATGGATCTTATTTCTTGTCAAATGTTCTTCTTTCGACTAGCACAATATTATCTCCATCTTGCAGAACTCTCTTCTGATATTAATAAAAGCAACAAACAATTGTAAACTGTCAGATGTTTCATTGTGGCATATACACTTTGTGGATGATGTTAGTGTGACTCTTCGCTTTTGAAATATTTTTATGACTTTGAGAAAAAAAGACATAGAGACACATAAGACATGTGTTTGTGAAAGATAGAGAGAGAAGGAAGAGCTTCCAGGGAAATGTTGTAACTTCAGTGGGATGCTATCTGTACATATCTCTAGGGGCAGGGGTGAAATTCAGCAGGTTCTGACAGGTTCTGAAGAACCGGTAGTGGAAATTTTGAGTAGTTCGGAGAACTGGCAAATACCACCTCTGGCTGGCCCCAGGAGTGGGGAGGGAATGGGGATTTTGCAGTATTCTTCCCCTGGAGTGGGGTGGGGTGGGAATGGAGATTTTGCAGTATCCTTCCCCCAGGAGTGGGGAGGGAATGGAGATTTTGCAGTATCCTTCCCCCAGGAGTGGGGAGGGAATGGAGATTTTGCAGTATCCTTCCCCCAGGAGTGGGGAGGGAATGGGGATTTTGCAGTATCCTTCCCCCAGGAGTGGGGAGGGAATGGGGATTCTGCAATATCCTTCCCCTGGAGTGGGGTGGGAATGGAGATTTTGCAGTATCCTTCCCCCAGGAGTGGGGAGGGAATGGGGATTTTGCAGTATCCTTCCCCCAGGAGTGGGGAGGGAATGGAGATTCTGCAATATCCTTCCCCTGGAGTGGGGTGGGAATGGAGATTTTGCAGTATCCTTCCCCTGGAATGGGGTGGGAATGGAGATTTTGCAGTATCCTTCCCCAAGGAGTGGGGAGGGAATGGAGATTTTGCAGTATCCTTCCCCTGACACATCCACCAAGCCATGCCCACCAAGCCACGCCACGCCCACCAAGCCACGCCCACAGAACCAGTAGTAAAATAAAATTTGGATTTCACCACTGTGTAGGGGTATATCTATATACCCATCTTCCCAGGAAAAGACGAAGAGAAGATGAGAAGTAGAAGGCATATGGAAAGCCATATCACAGTTTTCCTTCTGATGAATTGGTGTTTGGGGATTGATTAAGCATAACCACTGTCAGTTTTTGAATTGGTAGCTCCTCCTTATTACAACCATTGGGTGGAAGAGCTTTCAGGTGGAGGCTCATCCTCATGTTTCTCTAACAGGCAGAAATATGCTCTACAAACTCTTTTTAAATGCCATGTCCTTATGATGTTGCCTTTGTCTTGTCCCCAGCCTATTAGCAGAAGGAGCTTAAAATCATTTTTCTCTGTTCCACGTTTAATGTAAT
Source organism: Diadophis punctatus similis (assembly GCA_023053685.1). NCBI lineage: Eukaryota > Metazoa > Chordata > Lepidosauria > Squamata > Dipsadidae > Diadophis > Diadophis punctatus. The sequence continues at coordinate 143,871,940 of JALIGW010000001.1, read as the reverse complement.
GCTTTCTCTTTCTTCCCAGCACAGCTTTGCTACAGACATGACCGTAGATGCTTCCTTGATGACATGGTTCATGATATCTGGCAATATTGGTAATTCCTGGTACTGTGGCCAACTCTGTCTCCTTCAATCATTGTGCCTTAATTTTCTTGAGCCATTATGCTTTGGACAGTGGGGACAGTCTGGTTCTTTAGTTACACTTGCAGCTAATTCAAGAGGGGGCAGAGATTACCTAGTAAAACAGGACACTGGCTGTCCTGTTTTACTGGGAAACTCTTCCCCCTCCCCCCACTCCCCAGATTAGACCTGGACTTGCAGAAAGCCAAAGAATGTTATGCAACCTGTGTACTGCTTAAGGGAATCCCAGAGGCCTTTGAGTGCATTCTGGATTGGATTTGGCCTGATCCAGCATGGGCCATTTGCCTGAATCTTAAGGGCATGACTGTATCAAGAGAATTACTGGAGAACTAAGACACTGAGGAATGAGTGTGTGTGTGTGTGTGTGTGTGTGTGTGTGTGTGTGTGTGTGTGTGTGTGTGTTTATGCTATGTTCGTACACTTAACCTTTATTTTCACCTCTTAGCTTATTTACCAAGTGGCTTTTTCCAGCTAATCCAACCCTTCGTCTTTCTTCTATACACACACCCTTCTTTTCCCAAGAAACTGCAAAAGTCACAGAAGTCACAGATGAAATAACGAGAGGTAAGTCAATTTGGGGTGAAAAATCTCTGCCATTAATGTGGCTCCCTTTCTTCACTGGCCACAGACACTTGCTCCAAGCCTTTCTTGTCTTTCTTAGTAGAGTTTCCTAATTATGGGGAAACTGCTGCAGAGCCGCAATAATAGTGGCTCAGGCACTGTGAGCAGCTTGTTTTTTTTCAGTTAGAAAAATGCATCTCATGATGGAGAGATGGCAGAGCAGATGACCCAGGCAAACAAGAGCGACTGTCCTGCTTCATTGATCCATGCATGGGCTGGCAGAGTGGAGAGCTGATCTGCCAATGCCTGCCAGACATTCTCCAAATCAGCAGACAGTGGGGGAGAGCGGGTGGAGTGAGAGAGGTTTTACTTCATTACGTATCTGTTAGCAGTTTGGGGGGCTAGTTTCAAACATAGATTTAGTGCTCTTTTGAAAGAGTGCTGACCTTGCCTGCACAATCAGCCTTGTTGACAAGTCGCAGGCACCAAGAAAGGGCAAAGATGGAAGTGGGAGGATGCTCTTGCAATGCATCAGCAAAGATTCCCCTCTGCTTCAACCAACCTCTCTGTGTTTGCAACAAAGGGAGCAAAAGCTGAGTAAAACTGTCTGATTGATAGGGCTTGTGCCCAATGAGGATCAGCAAGGGACATTGCAGGCTCTTTCTCTTCCTTCACCCTGCAGGTATGGAGACGATGCATGGGCTGAAGCAGGAAGGAGCATCCCCAATGCACCTTATTCTTTGCCTATGACCTATCGGTTGAGCAACTTGGAAGGTGGTTAAAAGCTCCAAGCCAGGTACTGATCTGCAATCAAGGTCAACAGTCTTATTTATTACCCATTCATTCAGGAGAGCGATTGGTGGCTGCTTGGAAGGAGCTTGGAGGTAATCCACTAATTAGCTTCAGTGGTGGGTTCCTACCGGTGCGGTCCACTCTATTGCACCGGTAGCACCGGGCTGGTGATGTCACCAAGAGGTTACCGACCCGGTGCGGTCGGTTGCCAGTCTCTAGGAGCCGCCATCTTTTTTTCAGAATTTCTGGGCTTTTTTTATTTCCTGCACATGCATGGAAGCAAAATCTCGTGAGGGGACGCACGCGCAAGAGAGATTTCGGCGATTTTTCGTGCATGCGCGGAAACAAAAAATCACCGAAATTGTGTGCACACACGCGTCCCCTCACAAGATTTTGGCGCAATTTTGCTTCTGCACTTGCGCGGAAGCAAAATCATGCGAGGGGGCACGTGTGCGCACGAAATGTGGTGATGCGCGCGCAGCACACCGGTAGCAAGGTAAGAGAGCAATCTGCTCCTGATTAGCTTCCTTAACTTATTCCACAATGATATTGTAAGGATTATATCACTGCCACATATTCCAAGAGCAGAATAGAACTGAAAGTCCAGGCAGCAAAAATTATGGCATTTTGCCAGCTCAAGGAATGGGGTATAGCACACTAAAATGATCATGAGGAAGAGCCCTACTAATTTTATTTCATTCTCTGCTGTTGTTATTCTAGCCCACTCATGATTAGAATGTTGGTAATTCCAAGTATTTTAACACTCTGCTACAGAGGTGGAAATGATGGCCCCTTTATGACTAGTGGACTTCAACTCCCAGAATTCCTGAACCAGCCTGGCTGGCTCAGGAATTCTGAGAGTTAAAAGTCCACAAGTCATAAAAGGGCCATCGTTCCCCATGCCTGCTCTTCTATATAAAGTTGCAACCTTCTTCTAATACAATGGTGTGGAAATACAGATTTCAAGTTTGGAGAGCCTGCTAGAATTTTATTTTTGTGTAAACATTTTTTTTCCCTGTCCAGGCCTGGTATTGGGCCTTCCATCCAAGGATTTGAGAGAAGTGGAATCTCTTGGCAGTGAAAAGTACTGTATAGGCAGAAGCCTCAGAAACATTTTATTTGCAGTGCTGCATTGCTCAGTTGTGTAGCTTTATTCTTGCTTACATGTTGTATTCTTTGCTTCTTGTTTGTTTCTCTGCTTTGCACAATGAACCAATGATGGCCTTCGTATAATGACATCTGAAAGCTACCCTCAGACATCCTAGAGCTAAAGTAGAGGGGTTGGAAGGGTGGAGATATCAGGAAGATACCTGGCAGGTTAGGTTATTTCTTTAGGAAAGAAATCTTATAAAGAATAGCTCTTATTGAATAGGGAGAAGTATATAGAAAGAATAAGATTGCACCAGCCTATAAACCAGAGTAAGAAAGTGAATGAATAAACAAAAGTTATATTCAAAATTTTGTTTAATATAAATCAAATTTGCTCTGAAACCACCAAAATAATTGCTAGAGGCTTAGATATGGAAATAATAATGTTCCCAAAAATCATGTATGTTTCTTTTCTGGAAAGGAGCAGCCATATTGCGTTCCTGTCTAACAGACAACAAGTGGTTAAAATAGGGAGTGCCCTATCAAATCCTGCTCATGTCAACAGTGGTGTCCCTCAAGGCAGTGTTCTAGGACCAACACTCTTCATACTCTACATAAACGATCTTTGTGATCATATTATAAGCAACTGCGTTCTCTTTGCCGACGATGTTAAACTATTTAACACTACCGACAATTCTACTACCCTTCAAAAAGACCTTGACCATGTAGCAGAATGGTCAAACAACTGGCAACTTCAAATCTCAACCAACAAATGCTCTGTCTTACACATTGGCAAAAAGAATCAGAATAAAAAATACAAACTTGGAGGAAACGAACTTGTAGACGACCCTCACTCTGTCAAAGACCTTGGAGTACTCATATCCAACGACCTAAGTGCTAGAGCCCACTGTAACAACATTGCCAAAAAGGCTCTGAGAGTTGTTAATCTAATCTTGCGTAGCTTCTTCTCTGGCAATATTACACTGCTAACCAGAGCATACAAAACATTTGTTAGACCAATTCTGGAAAACAGCTCACTTGTCTGGAACCCGCACTGCATAACAGACATTAATACAATCGAGAGAGTCCAGAAATATTTCACTAGAAGAGTCCTCCACTCCTCTGCTCGCATCAGAATTCCTTATTCTACCAGACTTGAAATTTTGGGCTTAGACAACTTAGAGCTACACCACCTCCAATCTGATCTAAATGTAGTTCATAAAATCATATATCAAAAAGTCCTTCCTGTCAATGATTACTTCAGCTTCAACCACAACAATACACGAGCACAAAATAGATTCAAACTTAATGTAAACCGCTCCAAACTCGACTGCAGAAAATACGACTTCAAGCAACAGAGTGATCAATGCCTGGAATGCACTACCTGACACTGTGGTTTCCTCCCCAAACCCCCAAAACTTTAACCTTAAGACTGTCTACAGTCGACCTCTCCCCATTTCTAAGAGGTCTGTAAGGGGAGTGTATAAGCGCACCACTGTGCCTACTGTCCCTGTCCTACTGTCCTATTGTCCTCTATTATCGGTACTTTTTTCTGATGTTTATACAAACAACTACTATCCTGTACATGTTTGACAAACAAACAAACAAACAAACAAACAAACAAACAAACAAACAAACAAACAAACAAACATTTACTTGGCAGAAAAATATGACATGAGAAAATGTCATCAGTTGAATTTCTGCCCACCGTGCAGTTGTTACAAAACACATACGGTAAACCTCAGCATGAGGAAAAGTTGGTAGCGTTGAGGTAATTTGGGGCTAATCTTGGATTGACAAAATTTCAGCTCGGCTAGAGGCCATTAAGTCTGGACAAGAATGATGTTTTTCAGATCAAAGACATGGAGGGAAAAAAACCATGCTTCTAGGCCTTTAACAACAACACTAACTCAGCTAATGTGCATAGACAATAGCTCTTAACTTGTCATGAAAATCTTCCCTGGCTGATATTTGCAGATAAAGATGCTATTAACTGCAAAGGAACAGGCCAGCCATTCTCCTTCCTAGTCTGTTGACCTTCATCTGAATTGGATGATAATTTGGCATTATCTCGGACCATATTTCCTACCAGGCAGGCTAGTTTACATTGACTGTTTCTGAAGAAGGAGTTTCCTGTGCTTCTGGCTTCTGCTTTAGCACATGTTAGGAAACACTTAAAAACAGATACAGGGCTGTGTGGCTTTTTACATATTGCTAGTTGTCCCTTACTGCTTAAAAATACAATAGAAAATGTTAAGATATTCATGAAATGGGAGAGCCATGTTAACGAGGTTAGCCAGTGAATAGGCATAGCAACTGAATCAGCCAATGGGAGCCAACCACTTCTGAGTCTGTGCAGAGAATCGAAACTAGAACTTAAGCTTAAGGCTGGGTGTGGCTCACTCTCCACTCTATACTCTTCCTCAACTCTGCTGAAATGAAACTTAACTCTCCTGCTTGTGTTTACCTGTAACTGATTGAAGAAGAATTCTACTTGTGGTGTTGTAAATATATATATTATTATGTTTATAAAGAAGTTATTGAATCCAGCTGAATCAGTCATCGGTGTGTGCTTCTGGTTTTGATTTTGCAACAAACTTTAATAGAAAAGCAGACATTTGGCTAAGCTCAGTAACCTTATGGCATTCAAGACTTTGGGGGATAGGAAAATATTTCTGCATGAAAGCACCTAGGAGACCTCTGCCATAAAGCATAGCTTGTTCTACTTATGCGGAAGCTTGTGTAACAAAAATATTTATCAGACACTTGCTTTCGGCAACAGCTGTGCCCCTTATTTGCACATACTTTGTGGCAAAGAATGATCTTTTGCTAATTTGAAGAAGACGTTCTTAGGAAATGTATTGCAAGAGAAGACTATGTTACAAGAGTACGTTGAGAGTGTAGTTGATGTGAGAGGATAATGCAGGAGGCATAATTACATATGGCACCTTGGACTGTACAAAATAATGGCAGGATAGTGAATAAATGAACAAACAAATAGTAAATAGATGAACAAACAAATGAATGAATGAATAAATTGGAGAGAAAATCTCCAGTAGCCAATACATGTCCACCAGCTCTCATTTTCTGAAAACAGACAGAACCCAGTGGAGGCTGGTCCTTACAAACAATATTACTCTTAAAATATTTCAATATTAAAACTGATTCTTTAGAGCAAACAACTACAATTCAAGTCTTACTGAAGAAAGTATAGGGTCCACCACTGAAAAAAAAATGGGCAGGTAGCGGCTATGGAATATTGCCTGATTTGTCTCAGATATTTTAAATGTGTGTTTGGCAGAAGGAGAGACGGCAGGAGAGCAGAGATGCAGCCTGATTCAATGCCAGCTTACTTCTGAGAAAAGAAGATTAAATTTAAGGGCTTCTGCAGTTGATGTTCATTTGTTCACATTAGAGGTTTCCAATTAAAAATGGCCTTCAAAGGGATGGCTGATTTTAAGTCAATTAGCAATAGCAATAGCACTTAGACTTATATACCGCTTCATAGTGCTTCACAGCCCTCTCTAAGCAGTTTACAGAGTTCAGCATATTGCCCCCAACAATCTGGGTCCTCATTTTACTGACCTCGGAAGGATAGAAGGCTGAGTCAACCTTGAGCCGGTGAGATTTGAACAGCTGAACTGCTGAACTGCAGTGCTGCATTTTAACCACTGTGCCACCTCGGCTCTTAATATATCCCTATCAATGCATTCAAGAAGTTAATTCCTGGGTTTCAAAATAGAAAGTTCTACAATAGTTGCGTAAGCTAATCAATGAAAAATATATTTATTTTATAGGTAGTCCTTGATTTACAAGCACAATTGAGTCCAAAGTTTCTGTTGCAAAGTGAGACAGTTGTTAAGTGAATTTTGCCCCATTTTACTTTCTTGCCACAGTCGTTAAGTGAATCACTGCAGTTGTTAAGTTAGTAACACGGTTGTTAAGTGAATCTGGCTTCCCCATTGACTTTGCTTGTCAGAAGATCACAAAGATGATCACATGACCCCGGGACACTGCAACCGTCATAAATGTGAGTCTGAATTTTGCTCATATGACCATAGAGATGCTGCAACAGTCGTAGGTGTGAAAAACAATTGTAAGTTACTTTTTTCAGTGCTGTTGTAACTTTGAACAGTCATTAAACAAGCTGTTGTACTTTGAGGACTACCTGTATTCTTATATCATTATGTTAATCAAGTTTCTGGGTGTGCAGCTAATGAGTAGGGTAGTCTGGTTGCTCAACAGTGAGACACTGGTGAAGCAGGCACAGCAGTGCCTGCATTTTCTGTGTCATATGAGAAAAGTACATCTTCCTTCCCCTGTCCTTACCACTTTCTACAGAGGGGCGATCTAGAGCATCCTGTCATATTGCATTACTGTCTGGTTTGGAAGCATTACTGCTTCAGACAGGAAGGCGGTGCAGAGAGTGGTGAGGATGGCAGAAAGGTTTATTGGTAGTCCACTTCCTTCCATCCAGGACATAGCATATAAGCGATGCTTTGAGCAGGGTCCGCAGGATTGTCTGGGACGCTACACATCCTCTTCATGACCTGTTTTCCTTGTTACCTTCTGGGAGGAGGCTTCGTGGTATCCAAAACACGACATACAGATTCAGTCACAATTTTGTTCCATATAGCATCAACCTTGTGAACTCTCAAGTTTCCTCTTTCTGCTATGTATTCAAAATAGACAGTGATTTAATATTTATATTATATATATGTATGGGTGTAGTTTTGTAGTGGTTTTCTCAGTTGCAATGTATGGCTGTGAAAGTTGGACCATAAGGAAGGCTGAGCGCCAAAGAATTGAGCCCTTTGAACTATGGTGCTGGAGAAGACTCCTGCGAGTCCCTTGGACTGCAAGGCGATCAAACTGGTCAGTCCTAGAGGAGATCAATCCTGACTGCTCTTTAGAAGGCCAGATCCTGAAGATGAAACTCAAATACTTTGGCCACCTAATGAGAAGGAAGGAGTCACTGGAGAAGAGCCTAATGCTGGAAATGATTGAGGGCAAAAGAAGAAGGGGACGACAGAGAATGAGGTGGCTGGATGGAGTCACTGAAGCAGTCGGCGTGAGATTAAATGGACTCCAGGGGATGGTGGAGGACAGGAAGGCCTGGAGGAACATCCATGGGTTGCGATGGGTCGGACACAACTTTGCGACTAACAACAACATGGGTGTAGAGTGAGTGTGTGTGTGTGTATGGGTAGATATGTACTTTCTTTTGAGAGCAGGCAACAGAATTTCATTTTTAATGTGGACCAATGTACTCACAGTAAAAAATGACAATAAAGGTTATCTTATCTAAATCTTTTTAATTATGTGAATACTGTGAAGTACTGCAGAACTTCTTCTCATTCATTCTCCTGTACTCTCAATTTAAAGTAAAAGGTCCTAGAAGTGAATCACAGAAGGAGGATTGAGAGCTCATTGGAAGAGATGGAATCCATTTTGCCCAAGGACAAGCATCATTGGTTATAGCCTGGTGTTTTTGTAATGGTTTGTATCAAGATAAGGAGGTTATATGAATATCCATTAATATTCCTGTACTACCAGGACACATCTGATTGGAAACAGGATGAAATTATTAATACAGACAATTTCTCTAAAGAGTGTAAAAATAAATTACAGCCTTAAAGTACAATGGCTTAAAAAATCCACAGCTTTGTAAGAAAGCATTGGCTCTGTGTGCAAACAGCTTGGGATCCAATTTCTGGAAAATCTCATTGCAGGTTCTTTCCAGGAAAAGAAAAAGCTTTTCCCAAAACCCTCTAGAACAAGTGCTAGTTTGCAGAGACATAATTCAGATGAGTAAATAAAATAATAATCTGACCCTTTGGTCAAGTTAACCCATTCATTCATTCGCATCCTGCATCAGCTTTTTCTGATGTGCTCAAGGTAGCATCAATAACTTACTCTTTCCAATTTTTTCCTCCACAGCAACAACTCTGAAAGTGACTAGTACCAAGTTACCATAGGAATTTCCATGAATGAGGATAGACAAGAATAGTATTTTTTTGTGGCTGGCTGGGGAATCCTGGGAATTGAAATCAACACATCTGCTAATTGTCAAATATGAGAAACACTGGACTAGAATATAGATTTCCATAATCTTAAATAATTTAACTATCATGTGGTTTGCTTGGTTCTGATGCTTGAGCCCAACCTCTGAGATTAGGATATCCTTGTTTATGGTAGAGATGGAAACCTGTGGCCCTCTAAATATTGCAGAATTATAACTCCCAAGATCCTGTATGATTGGCTATGCCAGCTGGGGCTATTTTAAGGAAACTGTTGTTCAGCACCATCTAGAGGAGCCTTAGTATTATGTGGGACTCCTGCCAATTATGGCTCATTCAATCATTAAGCAAACATGATTAAATCTGTGATTAAATGCACCATCAAGAAGAATTATTTGTATAATGGTATATTAACAAAATATAATATAGTGAGACAGAAATTGTTCCTTACTCAGAAAATATTCTAAGGAAATCATTGGAATGTGCACCTCCACTGAAATAGAGTACAAATTAGATTCATGCAAACCACTCCTTATATCCATTAATTATAAATATCTCTATTATGGTCTCTAATTAAATGACTGCTATAGCAACTGCATGTAAGATTCTTGGAACATTCATGTGACATAGGATTTATTTTACTGGACTTTTCAATCAATAATTACAATTTTAAGCTTGTGTGCCCTATTGGGCTCTTCCTTCAACATGTAGGATTTAAGTGTTGTTTATGCTGGATGGAAAAATCTGTCCAAGCATGCGTGACACAGTTCACTGACTTATAAGACACAGTTGGATACCCCAAACCAAATAATCTGTTTAATCTGATGGATGACCTAACCATTTTTTGTGCTTTTAAATATAGTATAAGCTTTGAGGAGAGGGGAAAACAGGGAGAATGTTGAAACTGCTAGCAATCAAGGACCTGATCGGAAATATTAATTAGCAGAGATCGCTCTTTGAATAGCTGCTTGCTTTGATACTTCCCAAAGCCAATAGTTTGTCCTTGTGTGAACAAAAGAATTAGTGTTTAGCGTCCCAAGTCTCACGCCATCAATAAAAAAGCTCTCGGATTGGTTGACAGTTCTCACAGCAATTGGGGATCTAAAAAACACTTAATATGACTTGATTCATTGTCCACATCCATGTCTGGAAATACTATTTTTATGGCAGCAAAGAATAACCAGAGATCTCAATTCTACCACGACTGTGTCACTTCTAAGTGACAATCCACATTCCTAAAAGTGGTGTTGCACCAAAAATTTCAGGTATTTCAAATATGTATTATTTGACCTCATGTGAATGAAACTATTAATTTTAACATAAGGCAAAAATAATTCATTTAGAAATTTATAAAAATCTCTCTTTCAAAAAAAGAACAGCTTTCTTAAGACATTGTCTTTCAGAAATACATAAATAAATAGAATAGTCATTGTAAATGTATATCCAAAGGGATGGCATTTGTTCTCACAGATGGAGGGATTTGAAACGTTGCCCATTTCAGTATAGTAGTTCCATATTTTTTTTAATCTCTCAGAATTGCAAATGTGGAGAGAGAGGGTATAAATTGTTTTTCAAGATGCCAGAATAGTTAGTGTAGTTTCTAATGAAATGCTATTAGCTTAGCTTTACACTTTACTGAAAGATATACTGACATCAAACTGTAGATAAATTAGATATCTGGATATGTTTTTGCCTTGTATTTGATATGAAAGGGTAAGAAAGAAGCTTGAGGCCTCCAATTCTCTTTATCTCAGGTATGGAGAACCTGTACTCCCACAAATGATGATAAACTACATTTCCCACCATTCCATATTGCCTGGAAAATATTCAGAAGGTACCAGAGGTCAAGTGATCCCTAGGTTTCTACCTGCAATAAAAACAAGATCTACTGGGAAGAAACTTCTACTGAAATGAATAAAACTGAAAGATAGATGATAGATAGATGATAGATAGAAAGATAGAAAGATAGATAGATAGATAGATAGATAGATAGATAGATAGATAGATAGATAGATAGATAGATGATAGATAGATACATGATAGATAGATACATGATAGATTAGATAGATAGATAGATAGATAGATGATAGATAGATAGATAGATAATTGATAGATAGATAGATAGATAGATGATAGATAGATAGATGATAGATAGATAGATAGATAGATGATAGATTAGATAGATAGATAGATAGATAGATAGATAGATAGATAGATAGATAGATAGATAGATGATAGATAGATGGATAGATAGATGATAGATAGATAGATGGATAGATAGATGATAGATAGATAGATAGATAGATAGATAGATAGATAGATAGATAGATAGATAGATAGATAGATAGATAGATAGATAGATAGATAGATAGATAGAGCTAGGGTTTTTCTATAGGTGCAGATGTGTTTTTGTTCCTTCTCTACCTACTAACACCTTTCTGCTTTTTAAAGCAAACTAAATATGAGTGAAAATAAATCACTGGCAAACGGATCAGGAATTTGCTCACCATTTTCCCTTGGTATTGTTCCCTTGCTTCACCCCCCGCCTTACCTTTCCGCGTTACACTCTATCAAACATAGGCTTGCATTTATGAAGGCACGATTTAATGTGATCCCCTCGAATGTCCTCGACAGTAGGCTCTCGGGGGGAGTAAAATCCACCTATTGTACATGTGATGGCCAATCCCCGGAATCTCTGCTCCATATTACATTCGTATGCCCCCACTATTGAGACATAAGATCAAGATTCATCTCCCCTATTTCCCAGAGATTCCCTGGTTCACCGGATCTGTTTAGCCTTTATTTCCTACTCCAGGATATAGACCCTAATATAACCTCCAAGGTGGCAAAAAATTTTGCTGCAGTCGTGGCTGGAAAAAAACGGAGGAAAAGACGGTTAACCCCTACGGCAGAGGATCACTAGTATTGACAGTATAGATTGTAGTAGATGGTGTACTGTCACATGATCTATCTATATTTGTAAAATTTACCCCCCTTTTTATGTGTATTTTAAATTGGTCTCTGACCGCAATAAAAGCTATCTATCTATCTATCTATCTATCTATCTATCTATCTATCTATCTATCTATCTATCTATCTATCTATCTATCTATCTATCTATCTATCTTTCTATCTAAATCACTTAATTGTGATGCAATTTTCATTCTCATTGTGCAACCTAAAACCATCTCTATCTATTGGACCTGATGGACTATGTGCATACTTCTTAAAAAAGCTCTCATAGCTGAACCTCTAAGCATAATTTTTGAAAAATCCTTCAGGACTAGCTCCTTACCCAACTTATGGTCACTAGCCACAGTCATACCTATCTTCAAAAAAGGAGATCCAAGTAACGTTGAAAATTACAGACCAATCTCTTTATGTTGCGTCACCTGCAAAGTCATGGGATCAATCATAAACCAATCCATTACTCTCCACTTAGAAACTTGATTGCAGAAAATACGGCTTCAGCAACAGTGTGATCAATGCCTGGAATGCACTACCTGACTCTGTGGTTTCTTCCCCAAACCCCCAAAACTTTAACCTTAGACTATCTACTGTCGACTTCACCCCATTACTAAGAGGTCTGTAAGGGGCGTGCATAAGTGCACCATTGTGCCTACCATTCTTGTCTTACTGTCCTATTGTCCTCATTTATCTGTACTTACTTTGTTTATGTTTATGTTTATACCTATACCTGCTATCTTGTACATGTTTGACAAACAAATCAATAAAAATAAATAAATAAAGTTTGACATCCCTGCTCTTATAAACAGCCATCTTGCTTTCTTTTGACAAAGTTTTATTCCTCACTACAGATCACATACCATACCATCTTTTTATCTGTATTTGCCTATCTACAACTTTCTTCATCAATTTCCCAATTTTTAGTAAACATTCTACTAAAATAAACATTCATCTACTTGCTTTTTTTGCCACTTCCATACAATCATTTACTCCATTTTCCCTGTCAAACACAACTATCTTCTTTCTTTGATACTATTTTTTTAGATTCATACTCTTTGCTGCATCATATGATGTATCTAATTCTTGCTGCAATTCTTTGGATTCATAGCCAGCAGCATAGAAACTTCTGCATACCAAAGCTCATGTATATTTACATCCTCAGTAGAGGCAGTTCTAATAGCATTACAAGCATTCCAGGGGTGGGTTGTTTGTTCTTTGCGCTACCAGTGCACTGCGTGCGCATCACCATGTTTCGGTGCATGCACGCTCACTACGCGTGCATGCCCCCTCACACGATTTTGCTTCCTGCGCATGCAATTTTGGCGTTTTTTTGCTTCCGTGCATGCGTGGAAGCAAAAAATCACTGAAATCTCACGTGCACGTGCGTCCCCTCACAAGGTTTTGCTTCCGCGCATGCGCAGGAAGCAAAATCAGCCCAAAAATTCCCCCCCAAAAGATGGCGCCACACAACAGACCGGTGAAGACGGCACCGGAGCTGTCACGCACAAATAAGCGCCATTTGCTGGCCGCTACCGGTGCGGTAGAGTCGACTGCACCGGAAGGAACCCACCACTGAAGCATTCCTTACACATTTATCCATAAATGCATCAAATAATCCACAGAGGCTCTCATATTATTGTTCAGTGTTGAAGTATTTGCTAAGCATTTCACATATTCTGACAACTGCTTTATTTGCAATTATATTCTTTTTCCCCCATTCAGCAATTCAACCTACAACTCTAGTTCATGAAGATTGTTCAAGAATTCAGCCTAGTCTCTTTATTATATGCTTTCTTTAAATTAAAAAATACAATAAAAGTACATTAAACTGGCTTTCTCCCCTTTCATACATTTCTCACTGACTTCTTGAAGAGGAAAACTCTGGTCTCACATTTCCCACTTGATTTGATTTACCCAAGTTATTCTTGGCACTTGATTAGGTTTAGATATTCATTATGTGGATGTTATCACTGCAGTTTAACTGAGGGGAACCAGTTGGAAGATCCTAAGACAGTCACTTGCTTTTATAAGAATCTGGAAGAAGCTTATGAGTTCAATATTAAATATTTATGCACATTTCAATAATGCTCGAATGATATATTTGTGAACTACTAGGTCACCTTAAATAATGTAGAATTAACTTTTTAATCTTAAAAGATTATGGCAAAATATATTTGCATATTTTAATATTTCATATGATTTTAATAAGAATTGGGTAAAATAATCTTGCCGGTAAAGATGCAGTTCAGAATGTGAACATTAATTTATACGATCTTGCCATTTTTTTATTACTGTCACATTTTTTATAGTCACATTTTTTTTATTGTCACATTTTGAACTGTAGTCTCAAAATTGAAAACACTGCCTAAGACTGTCCATTCCCATTTAAGATTGTCCATGTCATTGCTCAACAGCGGTAACTTTGAGAGGGATCTAGGAGTCCTAGTGGACAACCATTTAAATATGAGCCAGCAGTGTGCTGCAGCTGCCAAAAAAAGCCAATGCAATCCTAGGCTGCATCAACCGAGAGATAGTATCAAGGTTGCGTGAAGTGTTAGTGTTGCTTTATATTGCTTGGGTATCACTACATTTGGAATACTGCATCCAGTTTTGGTCACAACTATACAAAAAAGATGTTAAGACTCTAGAAAGTATGCAAGAAGAGCAACAAAGGTGATTATGAAGTTGGAGGCCAAATTATGATGAACAGTTGCAGGTACTTGGTATGTCTAGTCTAACAAGCACCTCAGGGAAGGACAAGAAATAACGGATGGAAACTTATCAAGAAGGGATCCAACCTAAAACTAAGAAGAAATTTCCTGACAGTGAGAACAATTAAGTACTGGAATGACTTGCTTCCAGAAGTTGTGGGGGCTCCATCACTGGAAGTTTTTAAGAAGAAATTGTACAGTCATTTGTCCGGAATGGTATACGGCAGTGATGGCGAACCTTTTTTCCCTCGGGTGCCGAAAGCACGTGCACGGGTGCTATCACGCACGTGCAAGTGCCCACACCCATAATTCTATGCCTGGGGAGGGCAAAAACGGCCTCCCCGCCCCCACAGAGGCCCTCTGGAGGCCAGAAATGGCCCATTTCCCGACTTCCGGTGGGCCCAGTAGGCCCGTTTTTCGCCCTCCCCAGGCTCCAGAGGCTTCCCTGGAGCCTGGGGAGGGTGAAAACGCCCCCCTGCCTCCCCGGAGGCCCTCCGGAAACCTAAAATGCCCTCCCAGAGCCTCCACGTGAGTAGAAAATCAGCTGGCTAGCGCGCACATGCGTGCTAGAGCTGAGCTAGGGCAATGGCTCTTGTGCCGGCAGATATGGCTCCGCGTGCCACCTGTGGCACACGTGCCATAGGTTCGCCATCACTGGTATACGGTTTCCTGCTCAGCAGGGGGTTGAATTAGAACAAGGGCATCAAACTCACAGCCCGCGAGCCTGATGCGTCACATGCTGGCCACGCCCACCCCCATTTTAGCAAAGGGGGAAAAAGTCATGATACGTCATGTGATGATAATGTGATGCTGCAACTTTGACACCCCTAAATTAAAAGATTTCCAAGGTCCCTTCCAACTTTATTATTCTGTATTCTATTCCAAAGATTTTAAATTCTACTTGACTATCTCCTCATCATTTGTAACATACCAAGAGTTTAAAAACTAGGGGTGTTTTTTTAATGTAGAAGATGGGCAACAAATTATTATGTATAAAACTGAGAGGACAAATTTACACTGACGTACAGCAATGGATTATTAATATCTAATCAGTGAAAATTAGAATTTTTCCCAATAAAGGAAAAAAAGGAGAAATATCTCTCTTCCATTTTTTAGTGTTTTGTTTGTATGATAAATTTTAAAATAAATTTTGATAATTCTATGTATTTGTTTGTTTATACATTCTATCCCACAACAACCAAAGACTCTTTACATTCTTACAGAGAATATAAAAACTAGTTAAGACAACTATGGTACAAACTTCTATAAAAACCATAGAAACAACTGTAGTCAAGGAAGTAACTCTGGCCCCACTCAGTAAGTGAGGATGGGTGATGCACAAGAGGTCCCACTACTGATCTTCCCTTTCAAAGAACTGCCAACAATTTTTTTCCCCATTCTCTATTATCTGCTCACACTAGTTTTTTTTTTCTTTGAGACAGACTAAGGAAAGAATACTTCAGAGAAGGGAAGGCAATGACCTCCAAAATTATTGCTAATTATATTGGTCAGTAGTGAGAGATGCTAGGAATTTCAGTGGAGCATTATCACTGAAGGATCTTATTTCGAGATGGTCAAAGTTTATTATGGAACTATTCATTTAGGAGGAGATAGTCCTTATGCTAGGTCAGTGATGGGGAACCTATGCCACGTGTATCAAAGGTGACATGTCATGATGGTTTGGGTGATAATGCCAGCATTCACCAACACCCAACAGCAACTATTCCTGAAAGCACAGCCCATTCATGCATGATTTTTGGAGGCTGAGGAAGCTGTGCAAGAATGGGGTGAGAATGACCCTCTGGAAGTTGCACAACTGGGCCTTGTTAGTATGCAGCCTCTGGAGACTGAAAATTGTGCAAGAATGGAGTTGCTTTTGCCTACTTTGGGGAGGCTGCAGAAGTGGCGAAAGAGAATTCTCTGAAGCCCCTTCGAAAACGAAGGCCTTCTGAGATCCAGAGCAGCCTCAGGGGCCTGTCAGCGGAAAGAGAACGCTGACTGAAGGTAAGCAGTGCACAGCAGGTCCTGGAGAGCCCTGGGCCACGGGGACAATCATGCAATTTCCCAAGGCTTACGTGCCTTGAGGAATAGCGTGAGGCAGACATTTTGAGCGACATTGGTGGCACTAGTGCTGAAGTGAAGGCCCAGACCTCTCTACTTCAGGCTCAGCTTCAGCACTGCTACCATGTGCTGTTGTTGAGAGTGGCCTAGATGAGGGTGGGGGGGGGGAGATTGGAGAATTGTTTTTCTTTTGTTTCGGGGCCAGCACACCAGCAGATTTAAGTCAAGCATTTTCTGAATTTTTGGCATGCCAAGCCCAAAACATTCACCCTCACTATGCTAGGTCATTGTCTGAGGCTCCAGGATACTAGCAACTTGCAAAAATTAAGATGATGGAAACTAGAATGGGAAGCCGACTGGGAAGTTCATATGTCATCCCTTGAATCCCATGATACGAGAAGCGCAGGAGAGAGAGAGAAAGGACTAAAAATGAAAGGGGAAGTAAAAATGTAATTAATGCAATGGGTAATAAAATTGTGTGGCAATGCCATTGCCATCACTGTTTGAGAAATAAAAGATATGCCCAAAGAAACAGAATCTCGATATTCCAGTTTGATATTTTTATATTGGTATATTTTTCTCTCTGCGATACCTGCAAATGCAAAGGTGCTGTGCATTTTGTTTTGTTGATTAAATTGCCTTTCTCACAACGTTTCTTGATTAGTGATTGATAGTTTTCTTCCAGCATCATTCAGCTGTCACTGTTTGGTATCACTCTAATGAGAACAGGCATTATGCCATCACATCAAGGGATAGATGATACTAGGATCTGTTATAATGAGGAAAAGGCATCAATCAGATAGTTATTTTGCTTTGGGTCAGACACTGTTTCCACTTTCTAATCCCTCTGATGAAATCTGAAACAGAACTGAGAATCCTCTCTATCTCTTTCAACCTCAGAATACTAAACATGTGCTATGAACACAAGGAGTCAATCAATTCTCTCTGTAGTTGACCAATAGTGGCCTGCAAAAAAATAAGTCATTTAATCAGTTCCACAACCTAGCTTGTTTTGATGGTGTCTCTTCTCCTCCTCTTCATACAAAACCAAAATTGAACAAGTTGCTAACACCTCTCTCCACATTTCCAGTACATATTGTAAATAATTGTCAGGTTGTTAGCAAAACAAAAAACAAATCTGAGCATCTGTAACCAGGAGAATCTGCCAGTGTACCAAGCCTCAAGTTCCTGTATTAAAATCCCATGGAGAGATGTGGGGATGGTATAATAGCTTGTCTTTGCTATTGCAATCAAGTGTATTTCCAGTACTTCTAACAACCATGGCTGTGTGCTGCAGCCATTATTAAAATAGGAGGGAGGGAGTGAAAATTTAAAGTGCACATGTTTTCAAATACTACAAGAACTGGAGCTCGTTATAAGGGTCCTTCCACATTGTCCCAATCTGCAATTGAAAAAAAAAATCAAAGTATGATCATTCACACATTCCCCTCTCCACAAAAATGGGAAAGAAGGTAAATGTTAGCCTGGAACCTTGCACATTTTCTGGTTTCCAACTGAAGAGAAGCAAGAAGCAGACAGAACTCGCTCCAATTTCATCCTGATTAAATCAAGCCAACATTCCCCTTAAAGGAACTGCAGAGAGGGGGGGCGTGACCAACGTTATAGTGCTATGGGTGTCTCCCACGGTAGCTCCTTAGGAAACAACAAATCCCAGCTGCTTGGGGACCTGGAACCAGACTGGAACTGGGTTGGAACCGCCCTGGAGGGGCATGAAGGAGAGAGGCACCTGTTGGTGGTTCGGGGGGACTTGCAAACCCCCCAGGGAGCCAGCATCAGCCTCTCGACCAGCAGCTGTGGAAGACGACTGTTGCCATTACCTGGGAC
Source organism: Diadophis punctatus similis (assembly GCA_023053685.1). Classification (NCBI taxonomy): domain Eukaryota; kingdom Metazoa; phylum Chordata; class Lepidosauria; order Squamata; family Dipsadidae; genus Diadophis; species Diadophis punctatus. The sequence continues at coordinate 143,853,759 of JALIGW010000001.1, read as the reverse complement.
GGCCACAATCGGAACGATAGGAGCAGAGAGATCATGGATTGATTGGGTGACAAGATCTAAGCATTTGTGCTGGAGAGATGTGAAGAAGTGTTGAAGCTGGGTGAGTGTTTGGCCGATTTAATGATAAAAAGAAGAAACTTAAAAGGAGACAAAAGAGATTCTAAAATGGAGCGAGCGGCTATCTAGCAATTGAAAATACCATAGAGAGAGTTAAAGGAACAGAGTTTAAAAGCCCAAGAAATTTGAGGATATTTTTATATTTGGACTTGGTAGAAGTTAAAGACACTGAAAAAGAACAACGAATTTGAAGAAAATATCCCATATGTGGGTCTAAAGCGTTTTTGAAAGTTTTGTGAAATAATTGTATTGCATTGGAAATCTGGTAACGCCAACGCTGGTTGGAAGAAATATTGCAACAATTTGTGGAAAGGTTTTTGTATAAGACTATATAATTCATAAATTTGACTTTATGTTGAAGAGATTTTTGATAACCAGGGGGCTTTGGTATATTGGGAAGTTGGTAATGTTACCAACCAATGGATGGAAAGGAAGTTCTGAAAAGTGGGGGGACATGCCAGGAACCGCTCTTTTTGCGGCGGACTAGCTCGGCTCCTCTGGGGTCTGCCTACGGCAATTTAAAACGCGCTTCTGCCTGCGAGGAAGAGGGGGTGAGCATCAGTCCCTGCCTCCGCGCAGGCAGGTGCGTGTTTCAAAACGCTGCCGAAGGCAGCCCAGAGCAGACAAGCCAGTCCAGCAAGTGAGGGAGGCGTCGGCAAGAAGCGGAGCCGAAAGGGACAGAGACAAGGAAGTATGCTTGTCAAGCCCTGTGCTCATCTGGGCGTTTCAAACTGACGTAGGCAGCGGCCAGATGAGCGCAGGGCTTGAAAAGCAAACTTCCTTGTCTCCATCCCTTTCAGCTCCGCCTCTTGCCGACGCCTCCCTTACTTGCTGGACTGGCTCGCCTGCTCTGGGTTGCCTTTGATAGTGTTTTAAAACATGCTTCTGCTTGTGAAGAACAAGAGGCAAGCATCGGTTCCCTTCATTGCAGGCAAAAACATCCCTTCAAAACGCTTTGAAGGAGTTTGGGGTTTCGAGCGGGGGATGGGGTGGGGGTGTCCCTGTCGCCGCTGCCTTCCTCACTCGCGCCGTACTGTGCCCAGTCCCATCCCCCGCCCGAAAGCCCCAAACTCCTTCAAAGCATTTTGAATCCTGCCTGCGATGAACCCAGAGCAGATGAGCCAGTCTCCTGTAACTTCGGCTTTTTGGCTTCCAAATCCAGCCTGGAAAGCAGCCGCTCTGGACGAGCGTCTAGGACACACGTCTCATGCTGGGGCTTGGCTTGGTAGGGCGAGCGGGGCAGGGCGATTGTCCTCCTCCCCGCCGCTTCTGGATTTGGAAGCCGAAGAGCCGAAGAAGTTTGGGGGAAAGAAAGACTTCTGCTGTTTCTGCTTTTGATTGCACGGAAGGAAAGCAGCAAAAGTCTTTTTCTTTCCCCCAAACTTCTTCGGCTCTTCCTCCCCACCGCTTCTGGATTTGGAAGCCGAAGAGCCAACAAAGTTTGGGGGAAAGAAAAAGACTTCTGCTGCTTCTGCTTTTGATTGCACGGAAGGAAAGCAGCAGAAGTCTTTTTCTTTCCCCCAAACTTCTTCGGCTCTTCGGCTTCCAAACCAAAAGCGGCAGGGAGGAGGACGATCGGCCCACCCTGCCCGCCCTGCCAAGCCAAGCCCCAGCGTGAGACGTGCGTCCTACCTGGGACTTGTCCCGGTACCTTGGTCGTGTTCAAACTTCTCGAACTCGCGACACATTCTCTTTCAGAATGGGCTGCCTGGAGAGAACACCGTAGGAATATGACGGAGGTACCGGGACAAGTCCCAGGTAGGACGTGCCCCCGCCATGCCACGCCCACCCAGCCAAGCCCCAGCGCAAGACACGTGTCCTACCTGGGACTTCTCCTGGTACCTTGGTCGCATTCTTATGGTGTTCTCTCCATGGCAGCCCGTTCTAAAGGAGAATGTCTCGCAAGTTCAAACTTCTCGAATTCGCGATACGATCTCTTTTGGAATGGGCTGCCCTGGAGAGAACACTGTAGGAATGCGACTGAGGTACCGGGACAAGTCCCAGGTAGGATGCGTGCTCCGCCACGCCACGCTCGCTCTGCCAAGAGAGACGCATCACTTTACTGGAGGTTTGGCAGCTCCGTGGTCTCTCGGCTTGTCTGTCTGCAAGGTTTTTTTCCCTAAACAGACTAGCCGAGAGACCACGGAGCTGGCAAACCTCCAGTAAGTGGTGCGTCTCAGGTCCCACCCCACCTGCACCCCGAAAATAATAAGCCACCCCCTGAAAATAAGCCAGGGGCATTTTTGGGGGGGGGGTCAAAAATATAAGCCCCTGTCTTATTTTCGGGGAAACACGGTATATATATATATGAACTGCAGAGATGGTTGGAGCCTAGGAACTTGGAGTTGGGGTAAGGGCTGCGATGTTGAACAGACTTCATTTTGCAAAGCTTCATTGTTTGAATAACAATGTTGCCTTTTTGCAATTTGGACTATGTAGTTTAGCTGATGAACTTAGCCTTTAGTCTGTTTTGTTAATTAGGTGCCACCACAAATGGAATGAATGACAAAGCATGTGTGGACTTTAGTGTACACCGTGCTTTGTATTTTACTGAAGGGATTTTAGGAGGTATTACCTCAATACCTTCATCAAAAAGTTCCATAATGTGCTTTGTTTAGTTTTGGCCTGTGAGATAAAAGACCCAGTATTTACAGTTTGCAAATGATGATTTATAGCTTATTATTATGTGTAAACCAAGTCAAAATTATTTAACAAGCAAAAGTTAAAATAAATATGGTTTAGCATGAAATATAAACTTGCTCTATTATACAATTATTATTTTTTAAAAGTGTACTTTAAAAAAAATCTGTGCTTTCTGAGATTTTTGCAGGGAAAATAACAAGTTCAATTTGTGTAACACAAAGCTAATACACCAAGGAGTGGCTTTAGATATCTTGCTGAGTAGGATTTTTAATAAGGCTTTGCTTAATAAGCCATGTTAATGCTGTAGAGAAAAAGGGACATGTACAGAAAATGGAAGAATGGGAATATAACTAAAAAAGAATGCAAGATAATCCCCAAAACTGTAGGAACTTTGTCAGAAATATTAAAACTCAGTATGAGGCTTATGAGAGATACCAAAAATAACAAAAAAAGAGTTGTTTGGATATGTCAAAAATAAAAGGGAAGTCAAAGGGGGTCTAGGTCCATTACAAAGAGAACCAAAAAAAAAAAAGCTGTAATGGGCGATAGTCTTAAATCCTACGTTTATCTGTCTTCTCTCAAAAGGAAAATGAAGCCCTAACTAGTCATTATAATGCCACTAGGGAAATGAGAGAACTGTAGTTTATGGTAGACAAGGAGAGAGTAAGAGAACTTTATTAATTTAAAGAAATCCAAGTTCCCTGGGATCAATTGCATTATATCCCAAGGTGCTGAGGGAATCAATGGTGGGGATTGAAGAACCATTCTCAGTAAGCTTTGAAAACTCCTGAAGGAATGGTGAAGTTGCAAAAGACTGGAAGAGAACAAATTTCATCTTCATCTTCAAACAGGTGGGAAAAAAAGGGAAATGACAGACCTGTTGGGAAACTACCCATCTGTTAGCTTAAGGTGAATACTGGCCAAGGTCCTCTACCTCAGAGGTCTCCAACCTTGGCAACTTTATGAGGTGTGGACTTCAATTCCCAGAATTCCTCAGCCAGCATGGCTGGCTGAGGAATTCTGGGATTTGAAGTCCACACCTCATAAAGTTGTCAAGGTTGGAGACCTCTGCTCTACCTAACTATCAGGCAGCATACTTGCAAGCCTTTGGAGAGGCATGCTACAATTAGCCAGAACAAGTAGAGGCTTCTTGGAAAAAAATCATGCCAGGCTAACCTTATCAAGAGATCAAGAGAACACTTTAGTACAGGTAGGCCTCAACTTACGACCACAATTGAGCCCAAAATTTCTGTTGCTAAGTGAAACAGTTGCTAAGTGAGTTTTGTACCATTTTACGACCTTTCTTGCCATAGTGAATCACTGCAGTTGTTAAGTTAGTAACACGCCGGTTAAGTGAATCTGGTTTCCCATTGACTTTGCTTGTCAGAAGGTCGCAAAAGGTGATCACAGCATCCTGGGACCCTGCAACCGTCATAAATACATGCCAGTTGCCAAGCGTCCAAATTTTGATCACATGACCATGGGAATGCTGCAACAGACCTATGAAAAATGATCACGTCACTTTTTTCAGTGCCATTGTAACTTTGGATGGTCAGTAAACAAACTATTGTAAGTTGAGGACTACCTGTATACTCTACCTGGACTTCTCCAAAACCCTCAACAGAGTGATTCATTATATTTAATAATGTTGAAATATGAATGAGGTGACACTTCAGTTGGGAGGGAAGTATTAAATAGAGCACAGATCCTTGCTGTTCTTTCTGTGTATTCCATTTCCTAGACGAGGGTCGGCAACCTTAAACACTCAAAGAGCCATTTGGACCCGTTTCCCACAGAAAAGAAAACACCGGGAGCCACAAAACCCTTCCCATGCCTGACTATTTCCTGAGCGGCCACAGAACTAGGATATGTAGTTGAATTAAATGTTCTGTTTTCTTCTGAAACTTTTCTTTTCTTGAATTTATCCATGGTTGGCCTACCGGGGGTCGAAAAGCTGAATAAATCGCATGCCAGCGGGTATCACACATTGGCAGTTGTGACACATATTTTGAGTGACAGGGAGCCACAGCAGAGGGATGAAAGAGCCACATGCGGCTCCAGAGCCGCGGGTTGCTGACCCCTGTCCTAGACCAAGGAAACAAGGATGAATGTTTTCTAGGTAAACATTGAATTGCTTGGGCTTTTCCTGATACTGCCTTGAAATAGAAAAGCTCAGCTTTGCCCAGAGGAGAAAGAGGACAAGAATCCCATTAAAGAAAAAATAAATAAACTGCCTACAGGTTCTTGGAGCAAACCAGCACCATCTGGTAAGACAGGTTCGGAGCGGATGTGAACTAGCAGGGTGGAAGTTTTTGTGTCATGTAGCATATATGAACGGCACTAAGTTTTCTGTTGAAGCTCCAATTATTGGTTCTACTACTATGTAAAGCTTTCTCTAAACTTAGTATGTTTGTATTTAAATGTGACAAATCCACTTCTAGTACCGCTAGAACTTTGGTCCAAAATTACTTTTCTGTTTTTGAATGTGCTATTTAAAAGAAGGCATTAAAAAAAAAGAAAAGATTCCAAGAAGTAAAGCCGTTGGCATAAGGGGTGTCTGGCTTCTTTTCAAATAGATCCAGTTAGTACTGAGTTTCTGATACTGCATATTATAGCAGACCAAGGATAAAGTAACCACCTGTGTTTTAATCCTTCAAAAGTTGATTGATGGGGAGTGGTGGGGGGGGGGGAGAAAGAAAATATTAATGATTTACAATATCTTGGCTCATGGGGTTATTCATATGTTTCCTGCATTTTGAGGTTGGAAATTCCTTGCAAGCTGATTTAAAAGGTTTTTAAAATATACTATAGTGGCGGTATGGAAATACCCATACAACATTCCAGTATCCCAATATCTTTTACAGGTAGTCCTCAACTTATGACCATACATTCCGAGATGGCGCAGTGGTTGAAGTGCAGCACTGCAGGCTACTTCAGCTGACTGCTAGTTCAGCAGTTCAGCTGTTCAAATCTCACCGGTTCAAGATTGACTCAGCCTTCCATCCTTCTGAGGTCGGTAAAATGAGGACCCAGATTGTTGGGGGCAATAGGCTGAACTCTGTAAACCGCTTAGAGAAGGCTGTAAAGCACTATGAAGCGGTATTTAAGGCTAAGTGCTATTGCTATTCAGTGACCACTCAAACGTACAGCCATTGCAGTACCCCTATGGACACATGATCAAAGTTTGAATTGGGCATGCTTAGCAGCCATGCCCACACTTACAATTGCAGGGTCCCCCCCCACACCTATCTCCTACCCCCATGTATACCTTTCTGGTCCTCTGCCACCTTCACCCCTATCTTCTTGTTCTCACAACTGTCAAGGTATGCCTGGCCATGCTGGGCTACATGGGGCTTGCTTCAAGAGATGAAAAAGTTGTGTGTGTGTGTGTGCAACATAAAGCAACTTTCCCTGAGCTGGAACATGCCAAAACACTCCTTTTTGGAATGCTCCTGGATCGTTTGGGGCTGGTTTGCTCTGTGAAAAGGGAGGCTGAAAGCAGTCTTCCCCACCCCCATTTTTCATAGAGCAAAGCCAGTCGCAGTCCCGCCCAGGAACTCTTTGCAACTAGCTCACTGCAAGCAGAAGAGCTCATACAAGAAGAGCAAATTGGCACAAATAACTTATTAGACTTGTTCTTAACCTGAAAGGGCAGCTTAACCAATCATGGTGAGGTAATTATATTTAGCAATCTTCTACTGCAGGGATTTGCACAAAATCTCCAGGTAAAGGAGAACAAAAAAATCAAAACTAGTTTAGTTTTAGTTTTAGGAATAGTTTTTCCTCTTTGCTGACAACATGTGTTATACGTAATTTCACTGAATAGGCATAGCTTTTCTTCCTAAGATCTAGAATGCTTCCAGACCAACAGTTCCAAGTGCTACTTGCAAAAGGTATTGCCAGTTACTCTGGCAGTATCCTGCATCCTTAATAGGTGTTTCTTTCTAAAGACAAAAACTGTATAAGAAATAGTAAGAAAGCCCAGTGTTGAGTACTCATGAAAGATTGAGTATTCAGTGAGTTATATAGGGTGATGGCATTAGACCAGAGTTCCCCAACCTTCCTGGCTTTGTGGACTGGTGTGTGTGACAGAGTGAGAATTAATCTCACAGAGGTGATGTTTGATCTTTTCCCGGACATCAGACATTAGAAATGAAACCGCAGTTTAAAAGTCTAAGTAAAATATTTATTTCGGTACAAAAACAATAAATTCTGATTTGTTTACATCTCTGATATAAAATGGAAGCCAGAAGAAGAAGGATAGAGCGGAGATTGGAATGCACACATGCGTACAAGAACATATCAATCACATGCTCAGGAATGAACCATTATATTGAATAGGGATGCAGTTCCCTGCATATACATGTAACAGGCAATAAATCACACCGTGACTGTGTGTGTGTGTGTGTGTGTGTGTGTGTGTGTGTGTGTGTGTGTGTGTGTGTGTGTGTGTAGAAAGTTAGCACCCACCCACCCTCCTAGAGAATAAAATATTTTGAGGAATATTAAAAAGGCAGGATAGAATATTTACACTAAAGGATAAATGGGGAAAAATCATAAGGGAGGCAGAAACCAGCCCCAGTCTCCCTGCCCCAAGCAGAAACTGAAGAGGCCAGCTTTTAGAACTACAGATTTTTGAAAGACTGGGTCAGACAGAAACTCCAGATAAAACAATTAGGCAAACCAAAGGTTGACAAGATTACCGTATTTTTCGGAGTATAAAACGCACCGAAGTATAAGACGCACCTTAGTTTTGGGGGAGGAAAACAAGGGAAAAAGGCCTCTCCCTCCAAGCAATTTGCCAAACAGCAAACAGCACAGATGATATACACTGTTTGCTGTGTATTTCTGTGCATGTGTGCTTGACTCATAGAAATAGCAAAGAATTGGAGAAATGTACATTATGCCAGAAAGTTTTCTTAAATGTAGTCACACTAACTCCTCCCAATTATTTAAATAGATCTACTCCAAGGTAAATCAGGATTTAACTCTAATACTAAACAGGACACTGTTACATTTCATACTATACTTGTACAGAGCTGTTAAAATTAATTAAAATTTCTGGACTCTCTCAATTGTATTAATGTCTGATATGCAGTGCGGGTTCCAGACAGGTGAGCTGAATTCGAGGATTGGTCTGGCAAATGTTTTGTATGCTCTGGTTAGCAGAGTGATATTGCCAGAGAAGAAGCTATGCAAGATTAGGTTGACAACTCTTAGTGCCTTTTTGGCAATGTTGTTACAATGGGCTCTGGCACTTATGTCATTAGATATGAGTACTCCAAGGTCTTTAACAGAGTGAGGGTCGTCTACAAGGTCGTGTCCTCCAAGTTTATATTTTGTGTTCAGATTCTTTTTGCCAATGTGTAAGACAGAGCATTTGTTGGTTGAGATTTGTAGTTGCCAGTTATCAGACCATTGTGATACATGGTCAAGGTCTTTTTGAAGGGTAGAAGTATTGTCGGTGGTAGATCAGGGAAACTGCTACTGACTTGCTTGGCTTTACAGGCTCTTCCCTCTTTGCTGCAAGCAGGTAAATCGATGGAAGACAGAGGCCAAAGGGTGGGGGTGGCTGGGTGGGTGGGGCTGCATTCGGTGTATAAGACGCACCCAAGTTTTCACCCTCTTTTTGGGGGTAAAAAGGTGCGTCTTATACTCCGGTAACTCAGACAAACGCCTAGGATTTGCATTTCCCCTTTTGCCTATAAAGCCAGCCATGACCCCTACACGACCCCATAGGAATCAAGAAGGTATAAAAATCCACCCACTCTCAACTCCATTTTGTCAGCTGTCCCAGAACTGCACACTGTGTGTGTGATGGTTCTGCTCATCAATAAACGAACCTTTCTTAAGCAGCCTCCATTTTATTCCCAGATTGGAACTGGACATGGATTTTTCTTCCAGCAGGGGGAGAGGGGATGGTTCCGTGCACATGGTGGAGCTCGCCCACCTCTTCCATGGCCTGGTTCGGAACGGCTCAAGACTCAGTAATGTCCAGCCCAGGGGTCGGGGATCCCTGCACTATGACAAATCTCATATTGTGTCTTCAAACCAAATATAATTGATATTAAACTTACAAATAATGGACAACTTTATTATACTTGTTTCAATTTATACTGAAGACTTTTGTCCTTTAAAGCCTCCGTCCCTCTCTCCCTCCTTCTTTCTATAGAAAGGAAAAATGAACTTGCAAGGTACACAAATAACTGTTGATATTGTGCATCACATAATGGAAAATATTTGGGACCTCTTTCAATTAGAGCCATTTTAAATTTAGCTTTATAGACTCTAGATAATTTTTTTCTCTTTAAATAGCATTTTTAGCATGCTCTTTCTGAGTTCTTGAGACTATTAAGAACCTATTTTCCCCTGTTTTATATTACTGTGCACTAAATGCTGTTATTTTTAAAATCATTTCTTTAAAAAATTGATCCATATGCCATATTACTTTGTGAAAAGCTCACACCTCAGCACAAGGGCAGAGAAGTAGACATGTCTTTTAGGCAAGAAAATCTCACAATTCCCAATTAGAATCATTGGTGTCAGTACCAAAAAACACCTTTTACCCAATCAATTCAAATTCCTATAGGGCAGACATTTCCTGCCTTTAGCAGAGGAATATTGTTGCAAAGATCAATTCAATTTTTTTTTAAAAAATGTTGCTTGCAAACTCTGTAAATATAAGCCAGAAAGCGGTCCATTTGGATAACAAAAAACCAATTAGGAAATAAAGTTTTTATATTATTTCAAGTTTTTTTAATTTTATAACATAAAAATTCCAATTTCAATTGAACAGTGTGTTGTCTGGGTACAAATCATTTTAGGAAATAATAGTCAAAATGATTACAACAGTATTCATTACATTAGTATTAGTTATAATAATATTGATAATATTGATATTAATATTGATAATATTGATATTAATATTGATAATATTGATATTGATATTGATATTGATATTGATATTGATATTGATATTGATATTCATATTCATATTCATATTCATATTCATATTCATATTCATATTCATATTCATATTGATAATATTATTATTATTAATAATAATAATTGTTTAACCAATTTAACATACCATATTTTTCGGCGTATAAGACGCCACCTTTTTACCCCCCAAAAGAGGGTGAAAACTTGGGTGCGTCTTATACACCGAATATAGCTCCACCCACCCACCCACCCCAACCCTTTGGCCTCTGTCTTCCAGCAATTTACCTGCTTTCAGCAAAGAGAGAAGAGCCTGTAAAGCCAAGCAAGTCATTAGCAGCTTCCCGACCTACAGCTGATTTGCCACGTGGGAAAATGAAAGTGAAACTAACTGCAAAGAGGCAAATAGCTGGGAGAGACATGCAGATTTTTATTTTCTGCTGAACTGGATGCAAGGGGGTAAGTGAATAACTATAAATGTCTGTAGAATGTTCAAATTATTAGACTTATTTTTTAAAGCCTGCTTTATTATTGTTCTAGAGCCAGGGGTCTCCAACCTTGGCAATTTTAAGACTTGTGGACTTCAACTCCCAGAATTCCACAGCCAGCTTTGTTAGCTTTGCTGGCTGTGGAATTCTGGGAGTTGAAGTCCACAAGTCTTAAAGTTGCCAAGGTTGGAGACCTCTAGACAACTTAACAAAATAAGGAAGCTTTTAAAAATAAATGCTTGCTCTGAAGAGGCCCAGTGCTATTGTATCTTCTTTTAAATAATAGAGAATAATGTATACTTCCAGAAATTTTAATTAATTTTAACAGCTCTGTACAAGTATAGTATGAAATGTAACAGTGTCCTGTTTAGTATTAGAGTTAAATCCTGACTTACCTTGTAGTAGATCTATTTAAATAATTGGGAGGAATTAGTGTGACTACATTTAAGAAAACTTTCTGGCATAATGTACATTTCTCCAATTCTTTGCTATTTCTATGGGTCAGGCACACATGCACAGAAATACACAGCAAACAGTGTATATCATCTGTGCTGTTTGCTGTTTGCTGTTTGGCAAATTGCTTGGAGGCAGAGGCCTTTTTTCCTTGTTTTCCTCCCCCAAAACTAAGGTGCGTCTTATACTCCGGTGCGTCTTATACTCCGAAAAATACGGTACCTTCCTTATATCACTGATCTTTCCATATATTTCTAGCTCCTGTTTTTGTCAGCTATCCATTGATAAAATAGATCCCAAGTCAAAAAATATTCAGTTTCTTTCTTTCTTTTCCTTAATTATAAGTGTTAGCCTGTCAATTTCTGCACATTCTAGTATTTTTTAAATCACTTTTTCATCTGATGGGATTTCTTCACTTTTCCATTGTTGTGCAAATTCAATTCTAGCTGCAGTCAGTACATGTAAAACAGAGGTGGGTTCCAACTTGCCTCACTGCCAGTTCGCTTCCTCCCGCACCGCGTGACCACACCGCGTTGGTGCGAGCATGCTTTGCATGCATGTGCATGCACAGTGCAAACCCCCCCCCCAAAAAAAAAATTTAAAGAAAACTCTGCCGAAAACAAAATGGTGACGCATGCACAGTGCTGGAAACTCAGCTTCTGCGCATGCACAGAAGAAAAAAAAATCAGAAAAAATAAAAAAAAGATGGCGGCGCCCACAGGCCGGCACAGACTGATCCGGTTCAGTGACATCATTGTGATGTCACCAGCAGGTCGCTACTGGTTTGGGTAAACCAATCCGAAGCGGGAGGAACCCACCTCTGATGTAAAGTCAAATATGTATTCTCTTTATTATACTTGTCCAGTAAAATGCCCAACAAAAATGTCTCTGGTTTCAAATCAATATGATGTTTTATCATTTTTTCCAGCCATGTATGTATTTTTGTCCAATATTTTTTCGCTTTTTGACATGTCTACCACATATGATAGTACGAACCAGATGTCTGATGGCATTTCCAACGTTTTGCAGATTTATCTTTAAACATCTTTGCTAACCTTGAGGGCGGAAAATGCCATCTGTAAAACATTTTATAAAGATTTTCTTTGTATGCAGTAGACATTGTTAATTTATAGTTTCTATCCCATAGTTTCTGCCATTTATCTAACTCAATTGGATAACCATAATTTTTGGCCCATACTGTTATTGTCTCTTTTACTTGTTCATCTTCCATCTTAATACTTAACAAATAGCTATATATTTTCTTTATTAATTTTTCATCGGTCCCTGTTAATATCTGATCTAATTCTGTTAATTCTTTATAGAAACCATACATTTTAACATCCTTCTCATATCTAGATTGTATCTGCACATATGACCACCATGTTATCTCAATCCCTTGATCACTCAATTGCTGCTTAGTTTTAAGTTCCCCCTTTTCATTTAAAACATCTTTATATCTAGTAATATTTTCTATATCAATAACATTTGGATAAATCAGTGCCTCCATTGTGGCACATTTTCAAATAGTGTTGTTCTTTAATTTTCTCCTATACTAATAATAGTGCATTCCTAATATAATGTCTTTGGAAATAGCTATGCATTTTGTTTTTTCCATACCATAAAAAAGCATGCCAACCCAGTTGGAAATCATGTCCCTCCAAGGTCAATAGTCTTTTGTGCCTCAAACCAATCCATTCTTTCATCCAAGTAAGTATCGAAGCTTGGTAGTATAATTCCCAATCTGGTAGCCCAAAAACCGCTCTATTTTTAGAATCTTGCAACATTTTCAAACTTATCTTTGCTTTTTTCCCTTGCCAAATATATTTTAATATTGTTTTGTTTAATTTTTATTATTTATTTGTTTGTTTGTTTATTTATTTATTTTGTAAACACTTGTACAAGATAACAGGGTATGATATAAACATAAACAAAAGCAAAGTATGTATAGGTAAATTTAGACAATAGGACAGAAGGACAGGGATGGTAGGCACGATGGTGCGCTTATGCACGCCCCTTACAGACCTCTTAGGAATGGGATGAGGTCAACTGTAGACAGTCTAAGGTTACAGTTTTTGGGGTTTGGGGAAGAAACCACAGAGTTAGGTAGTGCATTCCAGGCATTGATTACTCTGTTGCTGAAGTCGTATTTTCTGCAGTCGAGTTTCGAGCGGTTTACATTGAGTTTGAATCTATTGTGTGCTCGTGTATTGTTGCGGTTGAAGCTGAAGTTTTCATTGACAGGTAGGACATTGTGGCAGATGATTTTATGAACTACATTTAGATCAGATCGAAGACGATGTAGCTCTAAGTTGTCTAAGCCCAAAATTTCAAGTCTGGTGGAATAAGGAATTTTGTTGCGAGCAGAGGAGTGGAGGATTCTTCTTGTGAAGTATTTCTGGACTCTCTCAATTGTATTAATGTCTGATATGTAGTGCGGGTTCCAGACAGGTGAGCTGAATTCGAGGATTGGTCTGGCAAATGTTTTGTATGCTCTGGTTAGCAGAGTGATATTGCCAGAGAAGAAGCTATGCAAGATTAGGTTAACAACTCTTAGTGCCTTTTTGGCAATGTTGTTACAATGGGCTCTGGCACTTAGGTCATTAGATATGAGTACTCCAAGGTCTTTAACAGAGTGAGGGTCGTCTACAAGGTTGTGTCCTCCAAGTTTATATTTTGTGTTTGGATTCTTTTTGCCAATGTGTAAGACAGAGCATTTGTTGGTTGAGATTTGTAGTTGCCAGTTATCAGACCATTGTGATACATGGTCAAGGTCTTTTTGAAGGGTAGAAGTATTGTCGGTGATGTTGAATAGCTTAACATCGTCAGCAAAGAGAACACAGTTGCTTATAATATGATCACAAAGGTCGTTGATGTAAAGAATAAATAGTGTTGGTCCTAGAATGCTGCCTTGAGGGACACCGCATTCTTCAAAGTATTCCCCCCCCCCCAGTTTTATTGGTATTGTTTGAAATAAATATAGTAATCTCGGCAAAATATTCATTTTTATAGTAGCTATTCTTCCCATCAGTGACAATTGCAGATTTTTCCACTTCTCCAAATCCGTTTTTATTTGTTGTGGCAATTTATAATAATTATCTTTCTTAACTATCTGTATGCCTATTTTCCTCATGAGTTCTTTTTTCTGTGTATCTGTAATATTTTTAACTAAAATTTTGGTTTTTTCTTTATTTATTTTCTGTCCTGCAACTTCACCATGTTCTTCTATTTTTCTAATTAGTTTAAGTCTAGTTTTTTGTGGATCTTCCAGAATAAAAACCAGGTCATCTGCGAACGTCTGTAACTTGTATTGTTCCTTTTTATTTCCATACCTTTAATTTCTATATCTTGTCTAATATTTCTATTTAAGTCTTCCAATGTCAATATGAATAGTAAAGGGGATAGTGGACATCCTTGTCTTGTGCCTTTTTTAATATTAAAATTCTCTGTCCTGTCTCCATTTACCATCACCTTTGCCATTTGCTTGTGGTATATTGACTTTATCATGTTAATAAATCTCTCACCAAAGTCCATAAATTTTAGTTGTAAGGAAATAAAAGTTTTTAACCCCCCCCTTTTTTTCAAATGCAGAATTATGTTGGCTTTTGAAAGATCAAAACTCTTTGTTTTTAAGACCACTCTCACACTACGTACCATAGCAGGCTTGGTGTATAGCTGCTCAATGAACTTGCCAGGGTTAGTGGCTGTAAAAGAACTGGGTTCGGTTTAGCAGCTTTGAACTAGTGCCCATTTTTAATACTAATTTGAAAATTTTTCAAAATGCACCCCACATTTTTCATTGGAAGTGCAAAAAACGGGGGGGGGGGGGAGGAAAGGCATAGTGGAGATGAGTGCCCAGGGAAGGAAGGGTAGTACATAAGGATAATGTGATACACTAGCTATACTATTATTTATTTATTTATTTATTTATTTATTTATTTATTTATTTATTCATTCATTCATTCATTCATTCATTCATTCATTCATTCATTCATTCATTTATTTATTTATTTATTTATTTATTTATTTATTTATTTATTTATTTATTTATTTATTTATTTATTTATTTATTTATTTTAGTGTTCTTCTATGCCGCCCTACTCCCTGGGGACTCAGGGCGGCGTACAACATTTAAAGAACAACTAAACAATATAATTTAAAAAGAATTTAAAAAGAATTTTAAAAAATATACAAAACCATACATACGTGAGGGAGACCTAGGATGTGAAATTGTCTCAAATCACCCCGCCTGCAGGAAGAGCCATGTCTTAATGGCTTTTCGGAAGGCCAGCAAGGTGGGGATAATTTGGATCTCTGGGGGTAGTTGGTTCCAGAGAACAGGGGCCCCCACAGAGAAGGCCCTCCCCCTAGGCCCCGCCAGCCGGCATTGTTTGGCTGACGGGACCTGGAGGATACCCACTCTGTGGGACCTGACCGGTCAAAGGGAAGTATGAGGTAGGATGCGGTCCCAGAGGTAACCTGGACCTAAGCCATGTAGGGCTTTAAAGATGATAATCAACACCCTGAATTGCACCCGGAGACCAATGGGCAACCAATGCAGCTAGCGGAGTGCTATGCTATACTAGTGCTATACTGTCCAGTGAGTCCACAGCTAAGTGTGAACTTGATCCCTGTCTCCTCATCCAAATCCAGATCCTTACTGCTATGCTACACTGAAAGATAGGAATGAAACAAGAATATGTTTCTATAATATTTTGTGTTTTTCATATCTGGAGGTTGAATATGTGCAAAAAATGAACCTTTGAACCTAACAGAATAGTCATCCTTTAACAAAAGAGGTCTCTTGGCATATTAGTTTGCCAGTGAGACCTGGGGAGGAGAGGCATTCCTTTTAAATTTAGCTTAAAAGAACAGCTGTGATGATTTTAAGAGTGGATGTACTAGTTCAAAACAAAAAGGGGGGAAGTACTGTTATCTCTTTATTTTGATACAATGTAGTATATTAGGGTTCATAGCCTGGTTGATGGGGGAGAAATAATCGTGAAAATGCTGAACAGGTGCAGGAGAACTAAAGGTAGCTCACTCCTGTCCACCATCTGGAAAATTCTAGTGTGCACACACTTCAGTTCACATCAGTTGAAAACATTAAGGTCTCTAAGAGCGAACGGAAAAAAGAGCTGCAGAGAGCCTCCACAGTGTGAATAATTTATTCCCAGATCTATAAAAAAAAAACTATCAGAGAATAGAGTTAGGAAAAAATATATAATTTTAGGATAATTATAGCACAAGGGAGCAGAACATTGGCATCTAAAAGAAGACATTAACCATATAAAGAAAGTTTCATAGGTGAGATTTATTTCCAGGTGACATAAGGAAGTATGCTAGTATATCTAACCCAGGGATCCCAAAACTCTTCAGTTCCTTGACCCCTTCATAACAATTCAGATATTTAATCAACTCTCAAACATTTATTATATGAAAACATTTATTAAATAGCTAATAATACTCTGTGTGTGTGTGTGTGTGTGTGTGTGTTGTGTCTATATATATATATATATATATATATATATATATATATATATATATATATATATATATATATATATATATATATATATATATATATATATATATATATATATATATATTGTATGTGTGTGTGTGTGTGCATTCAAGTCAATGTGGACTCTTTGGCAATTGCTTGGACCAGTCCCTGCAGTTTCCTTGGAAAGGTTTTTCAGAAGTGGTTTGCCTTTGCCTTCCTCCTAGAGCAGGGGTCAGCAACCGGCGGCTCTGGAGCCGCATGTGGCTCTTTCATCCCTCTACTGCGGCTCCCTGTTGCTGGTCAGCACCACAATTTTGAGAGGAGCTTCCGGTTGTGGGGGGAAGCAGGGTGTGCCAGGAGGAGACTCTATGGCAAGGGGCGGGTTTTCCGGTCAGCTCCACATTGATAGGGCTTTCGGTTAGGACTGGTAGAGGAAAAAGGATGCTGCACTAGGAGGAGACTCTATGGTGGGGGAACCGGACTTCCGGTCGGCTCCAGAATTGAACAGGGGGCTTCCGGTTAGGACCTTTGTGGCTCTTTGAATGTATAAGGTTGCCGACCCTGTCCTAGAGGTATCTCAAAGTCACATATGGTGTCATGTCCAAAGCAGGACTAGAACTCATCTCTCAATTTCTAACCTGGTGCCTTAACATCTACAATAAACTGGCTCTTCAACTGATAGTACTACAAATAATAACAGCCCCTTGAATAATCACATCAACCCTTGAGGGTTAATACTGACCATTTTGAAGAATCCTGATCTAAACTATCGTGTCTGTTTAATGGCAGATAGCTATGAAAGGTAGTGATTTTAGGAGAAAGGGAAAGGAGCATTATTGAACGTCTGCCTTGGTCTGCTCAGAATCTCACCACAAATGCTGTATATTTCAAGAAACTCTGTTGGTGGAGGGACATACAAGACAGGACTTTTTCGGTCACCATAACCTAATTATTAGCTTCTTGTCTGCTATGTTTTAAATATGTGATTATTATCTAACGTCTGATGGGAATGTTACTTTATGAATCCACCATCTAACACTTTAGTTTGTCCTAAATATAATTTGGTTTCACCTTTATTTTTAAAGTGATTGATTACATTATTGCATTATCTTTTTAGAGGACCAGTAGAGTCCTGGTAACCAGGAAAACAGCTCATGAATAGTTTTAAGAAATGAGAGATTCTTCCCTTCCAGAGCTCTCTGAAGACATTCTAGGACAGGGCTAGCTGGATAGAAAAGGTCCTTTCCAACATTTCTATTCTATTCTATTCTATTCTATTCTATTCTATTCTATTCTATTCTATTCTATTCTATTCCATTCCATTCCATTCCAGCTCTGTCCTCCACAAAAGTCCTTCAGAAGCTCTGCATTTGGACAGTGAGTTAAATGGCATTTGCATTCTTCAATATATGTATATGTATGTCTGTGTGTATACAAACACACACACACACACACACACATACACTTTGTACTAAAGAATGAGATCCATGGAAAGAAATCTGCTACGTAAATGGCATCAATCCTTAGTTATATTTAGAACTGTTTTGTTCTGAATAATCCCAGAAATCCTTGCAAAATATTGATTGGGAAAACTCTGGTGGCATCTGTTCGTTGTCACATCACCCTGAAAAACAGATTAGTATGGAGAGTGGGGAAATGCGATTGCGGTAGCATATAACTAACGGTAAGTTAAGACTTTATATAGACCTGATCTGTACTTTAAAATCAACTAGGCAGTTCACCTTAAAAAATAGCAGTGGACTTGGGACCTTTTCATAGCAGCAGGTAATCATGATCACTGCTTGCAGCAATAATTGACTTTTATAAATCTAAATGATTGTAAATTTGATGCTTCTTTTACTATATATATATATATATATATATATATATATATATATATATATATATATATATATATATATATATAGTAAAAGAAGCATCACATTTATATATATATATATATATATATGTATGTATGTATGTATGTATGTATGCATGTATATATGTGTGTGTGGTGTGTGTGTGTGTGTGTGTGTGTGTGTGTGTGTGTGTGTGTTTTCTGTCGAGTAAAGTCAACCTTGAGCCGGTTCCGGGGGAGCCCCCCTCCTCTTCGCTCGGCCCCCGGGAACATGGCAACAGGCGGCAGCTGGAAGCCCGGCTCTGCCCCAGCCACCCTTCAGCCGCTGCTGCCACTGTTGCTGCTGCTGCTCGCGGGGTCCCACTAGCCGCCCGCCGCCTCTGCCACCTCTTTAGCTGGCCTCCCCGCTCTCATTCCTCCCCCAAGATGGCTTCAATCCCGGCTTCTGCTCCCGGGGGCCGAGCGAAGAGGAGGGGGGGCTCCCCCTGGAACTCCTCCTCCGTACTGTTGCATTTGAGCCCGCGAGGGTTCCAAATAAAAAACAGCCGCCTGTCCTGGCCCCGCCAAAGTTGCGTATGCCTTTCACGACGGGGCTCGAAAAGCTCCCAGAGGCAACACGCGAAGCGAGCAGAGACCTTGCCTGGATCTGGAGACTTCACCCAGACGCCATCATTTGGGTTATTTTACCCTCTGTGCATGCGCAGAACGCTTTGCGCATGCGCAGAGGGTAAAAGAACCCAAATGGCGGCAGCAAGGTGGGTCGCGGTGAGGGCGTGGGGGTGGGGGTTGTGGGGCACGATATGGCCAAGCTTGTGGCAGTGGGGGGGCCTGAG
Source organism: Diadophis punctatus similis (assembly GCA_023053685.1). Classification (NCBI taxonomy): domain Eukaryota; kingdom Metazoa; phylum Chordata; class Lepidosauria; order Squamata; family Dipsadidae; genus Diadophis; species Diadophis punctatus. The sequence goes on along the minus strand of JALIGW010000001.1, from coordinate 143,834,925 downwards.
GATGCCGGGGCGACCCCTGGGAAATGGTCGTTCGACCCCCAAAGGGGTTGTGACCCCCAGGTTGGGAACCGCTGCTCTAAGCGGTTTACACCATTAAGCAATGCATATTTATATTGCCCCCAACAATCTGGGTCCTCATTTTACCTACCTCGGAAGGATGGAAGGCTGAGTCAACCTTGAGCCGGTAAGATTTGAACAGCTGACCTGCTGATCACAGTCAGCTAAAGTGGCCTGCAGTACTGCACTCTAACTGCTGCACCATCTCGGCTCATTAAATCAAAGGTTTACTCTATTTCATTCTATCCATCCTCCTCTCTCTAGTCTTTTTTCCCTTCAATCCACTCCCCCAAATCCACACAATGAGTCCTTTTTACTTTGGAGGGGACAAACAAGTTTTAATTCCAAAGCTGTACTTTAACTTCCTAAGCCTTCCGATAACTTTATTTTCTTTCCCCATAATTGTTAGTACCATGTGTTCATGTTTCACATCCATGTAGCAATGGGTATTGATAGCCTTCCCCAGTTTTGTGGTGGAATGGAAATATTGACATCACCCTCTGTGATAGACAAGAGTTATTGGCCAGGCACCATCCGTTGCTCCAGCTACTTTGCTTCTCTACGACACTGGTTAAGATGCCAGTTACTCTGTCCCTTCTAATCCCATTCTACTCTGCTGCTCTTTCTTTTTGCTGCTCTGGGTTATAGCTGTTCACTTTTCAATGTAGAAGCTTTAAAAGACAGTTCAAGACTGGGGGGTGGGGAGAATTCTGAAAAACTGCCACAGTACAAAAGATTCAGCATTACAGGCAAGGCAAATCTAGAAATGAAATAGCAGTTTCAACCTGTCTGCTGTGTGAATGGCATGAAGTGAACAATACGCAGTTTTCTACATGCAAGGAAGATTAATCATGCGGAAATATGCATGCAGCAGTTCAGGCACTTTTCTTTGAGTCTTCTAAAGTCTGGAGCAGATCAATATGCATGATCCCATGCTAACTTCTCCCCAGTTCCTCACGAAATAAATCTTGTTACAGGACTAAGATTGCAGTGTATTTATTATACATATTCATAATTCATATTTCTCCGACTTACTGGTGGTGCTTAAATTTTTTTCCATATTGATAAGTAGCATCAACATTTCAAATTGTTTTTACCATCTGTCATTCATCTTGTATCACATTATATTTTTAATTATATTTCCTTTCTCATAGAAGAATAACAACAGTCAGATACTGCATCTTTGGAAATATTAGATTTCTTCATATATAATAGGAACAATAAAGAGGCAAGAAATTTTCTCCCCACAGAACTCTGAAAAGCATTTATAACAAACCAGATTTTTAACATTCAACTCTAACTTGTTCCAGTATATTCCGTGCATAACTGCATAATTTGGAGAGACATGTTTATGAACACTATCATGAATATGTCTTTTTAAATAGGTGTCTCTGAAAAGAGTAAATAAACTGTGTCATAAAACAATTTCAGTCTCACCAATAAATGCTCCTTAATGCTGTTTCTTTTTATTTGTTAGATCGCTTGCCAAAAAACTTTGCCTTCATATTCAGCCTAATTCTGGTAGTTTTAACTCTAAGTAAATAGTAACTTTCCAGGAAACTTTGGTAAAATTAACTTTGGTTAATGTAGCACAAAATAGTGAATGGATCAAGTCATTCACTATGTATATGGTTGAATATATGTTTAGATATATAAACATGATTTATAGCTATATAAATCACATAAATAAGAGCTGAGGTGGCGCAGCGGTTAGAGTGGGGTACTGCAGGCCACTTTAGCTGACTATGATCCGCAGGTCAGCGGTTCAAATCTCACCAGCTCAAGGTTGACTCAGCCTTCCATCCTTCCGAGGTAGGTAAAATGAGGACCCAGATTGTTGGGGGCAATGTAAATATACATTGCTTACTGGTGTAAACCGCTTAGAGAGTGCTTGCACTGTGAGGCGGTATATAAATGTAATAAATAAATAAATAATTAAATAAATAAATGTAATAAATAAATAAATAAATAAATAAATAAATAAATAAATAAATAAATAAATAAATAAATAAATAAATAAATAAATAAATAAATAAATAATCAGTATAACATTAGAGAACCAATTTGGTCTAGTGGTAAGGCATCAGTATAGAAGCGAGGAGATCTTGAGTTCATGTTCTGTCTTAGGCATGAAAGATGGTTGGGTGACTTTGGACCAGTCATGTTCTCTCTCAGCCCAAGGCACCTCACAGGGTTGTTGTGGAGAAAATAGGAGGAAGAAGAAGTATGAGGTATGTTGGCTGCCTTGAGTTATTTATAAAAATAATAAAGGTGGAAACTAAATAAATAACCTAAAACATAAGCATCAAGTTTCATGGCTAGAACATGTGAAATTGGGCCAAACATGCTCTATATCAGTGTTTCCCAACCTTGGGAACTTGAAGATGTCTGGACTTCAACTCCCAGAATTCCCCAGCCAGCATTCGCTGGCTGGGGAATTCTGGGAGTTGAAGTCCAGACATCTTCAAGTTCCCAAGGTTGGGAAACACTGCTCTATATTATCCTTAAATTTGATTTTTCTATGTTGATTCATTTGGGTATCAGTACAGTGGTGGGTTGCTACCAGTTCGCCCCAGTTCGGGCGAACCTGTAGGGGCAGTGGTGGGAGGCTCCGCCCACCCACCTGGACGTCATCACAGATGATCTGCGCATGCGCAAAAGGTTCTGTGCATACGCAGAATTGCTGTGTGCGAGCAAAGCTCGCACGTGCGTTCACAGTTCTGAACGGGTATCAAAGGTAAGTGAAACCCACTACTGCATCAGTAGTTACAGACCCAACTTCTGGAAGCCTGCTTGATATAGAACAGAGATGGAAAACCTGTAAGTAGATTTCTGGATCCCTGTTTGCATTTCCCAGTGTGCACACATGTACATACACATAACTGCCAAACTGGATTGCAAAACAGTTGGTTTTTTTCCTTTTTATTATGTTTTTGTAAACACATATTGTTTCAATATAATTGTGTTCATGCAATATTAACTGAAAATTATTTTGATACGCTATTGTTTTGATAACTGAGTCCTTCGGGAGTTGGGCGGCATATAAGAATACCAAATAAATAAATAAATAAATAAACTTAAACAATTGGAAGTAGTCTATTTTCACATTTCTCCTTTTAAAACAAAAGACTAAAATTGGGGCAATAATCTCTGCTAGGCTTAACATACATATACCGCCTTGAAACATCCAACATATAAAGTATAAAAGCAACCTAAACATGCCAAGAAACACAACCTCAACCCCTCCAATCATGTCAATGTAACCTCCTGCTGCCCTGGGGTCCTAGAAGCTGTATCAAAGTGTCCTTGACCTTACAAAGGTGGGCCAGATCTTTGCTAGAGCAGTGTGCAATGCCGTCCAATCCATAATAGAAATGTCCGCCTGAGCAAAGAAAAATAAAATCAGATATTCATAGATAAGCACATCATACATTTTTAATTGTCTAGACAATAGGCACATGCAAATCATTTGACGAAGCACTTCACTCAGGTAATTCACCCTTTTGGATCCACTTCTAAAAGACACGAAATGGCGCCAGCTGCTCAAAACCACAGCTCTGCTATTTTGAGGCCTTCGTTCCCAGAAGATACTTCCACCTCACCTTCCATCTCTAGCGTCCGTTGATTGTATCCAAATATCACTGCTGTGGATTAATGCCGTTCCTCACATACATCTTTAGAGTCTTTCGAGAACTATAGTAACAACTCTCAGAACCACAGCTGAGATACCAGAAGGTGCAGAGGCACAATAGTAAACAAAAGCATAATGTAAGACTTAGTTTAAAAAAAATTAAGCAGAATTGTGGCTTTGAATGAAGGGAATACATATAATTTCAATATTCTCCATTTTTAAAGTACCTTTGGAGATTTCTGGAATAAATAGGAATACATATTTCTTTGGCTTGCAATGATTACTATGTTATCTAGGATTTGTGATTTTTAGAAAGAAACATACATAACTGTTCAGAGGTTTGTCCAAACATTTTACCTTACGATAGAAGAAGAAGAAGAAAAATGTACTATTCAATCTTTCAGCAATTCCAGACAATATTGGGGAAATAATTTGGCCACCCAGAAATAATAGCTGTGGACTCTGTAACCGTTGTGTCCTGAGTAGTGCTAAAGGCAAGAAGTGGAGAATGTTAAAATTACAAACAGCAGCGACACAGCTTCCATCTGAACAGGAGAACGTGAACAAATGGAAGTTTATTAGTAGAATATAATAGGAGAAAAAGAAAAGAGAGGAGAAGAGTCATCAGGAGCTTTGTGTGTTCTCAGCTAGTCTCGGCTCAGCTGGGAGAGTTAACGGTCACCTCCTTAATAACTGCTGATTGCAAGGACCATGTTGCCAAAGCTGCTGGTTGGCCACTGTGGGTAGCTGAATGACTGGACCTGGATGAGCAGGCACAGACAGTAAAAGGCCCCAATTGTGTTAAGGGCCCCATTTCCTGGCTGTATTAACACCCACAGTAACAGTCTTGCTTGACACCACATATATAAGGTGACCAGACGTCCCGCTTTTGGCGGGACAGACACGCTTTTCAAGCGTGTGTCCCGCGTCCCGCATTCTTTCCCAAAAGTCACGCTTTTTTGAAAGAATGCCCGACGAAACAGCGGGACGTCTGGTCACCTTAGCAGTGCTCCCCAACCGGTGTGCCGCGGCACACTGGTGTGCCTTGAGGCCATGCCAAGTGTGCCGCGGCAAAAGGGGCGGGGCAGGGCGGGGCGCTCGTCCTACCTGGGACTTTTCCTGGTAGCTCCAGTCGCGTTCCTTGCTAATAGCGCCCAGAGCAGAGCAGCCCCTCCCAGAAGATCGCGAGACGTTATCTTTTGGAAGGGGCTGCTCTGCTCTGGGCGCTAATTAGCAAGGAACGCGACTGGAGCTGCTACCGGGAAAAGTCCCAGGTAGGATGCGCGTCTCGCGCTGGGGGTTGGGCGGGCGGGGCAGGAGTGGCGGACGGGACGGGGCGCGCGTCCTACCTGGGACTTTTCCCGGTAGCAGCTCCAGTTGCGTTCCTTGCTAATTAGCGCCCAGAGCAGAGCAGCCTCTTCCAAAAGATAACGTCTCGCGATCTTCTGGGAGGGGCTGCTCTGCTCTGGACGCTATTAGCAAGGAACGCAACTGGAGCTACCAGGAAAAGTCCCAGGTAGGTAGGACGTACAGTGGCGGCACTGCCATCCCCGCGCCTCTCGCCCCGCTCACCGGGTGTCTCTGCTCCGCGGTCGGAATCACTTTTGTTTGCTCTCCTGCTTCCCCTCCGCCAGCGCTGGGCTGCTGGAGTGACAGGGGGAGAAAAGAGATCTGGAGCCAGCCCAAGCCACTGCCGGCTCCCGAAGCGGGGAGGCGGGAGGCGAGGAAAGGCCTCCCGCGTCCCCCCCACCTGGATGCCGACATTTACATCCTTTTGCCCTCTGCGGATGCGCAGCGTTCTGCGCATGCGCAGAGGGCAAACCTCAAATGACGGCGTCCAGGCGGCCCCGCCCCCCGTCAATGTCCCGCTTAAAAAAATATATATCTGGTCACTTTACACATATACAGTATTTATTTTGTAATCTTTTCATTGTTTTTATGTCTTATGATATATGTTATGTATTAAACTGAATACATGGTTTCACCCAGGTCCAGCGTTTGAGCGGGAGAATGCTCAAACGCTATTGGTTGAGGCATCTGACAGCTCCCTATAAAAGGGCTAGCTGTCAGACTGCAAGTTGCTGGTTGTACAGAGAAGTTGCCTAGTAAAGAAGTGTTCCTTGAAGTCTGTCTCCTGTCATTATTCCCACAACTCAACAATATGCATCACCCAGAGTCACTTATTGAGGTGAACAGGTATAGAAATCAAAGTACTAAATGAATAAGGCAGGCTGGTTCCAGAGAACAAGCTCAGACAAAATGTTTCCTCATTAGGGTCTTCTACAGTCCTCCAACTATCCCTGGCTCAATTAACAAAAAAGGAAGACAAGCTTTAGCGGAGGGTGGGGTGTCGTGTTGCTATGAGGTGAGGTGGCGCAGTGGTTAGAGGCAGTACTGCAGGCCACTTTAGCTGACTGTGATCCGCAGGTCAGCGGTTCAAATCTCACCAGCTCAAGGTTGACTCAGCCTTCCATCCTTCCGAGGTAGGCAAAATGAGGACCCAGATTGTTGGGGGCAATATAAATATACATTGCTTACTGGTGTAAACTGCTTAGAGAGTGCTCGCACTGTGAGGCGATATATAAATCTCACAAATAAATAAATAAAATATGAGGTTGCTATAAGTCAGCTCTGGGGAGTTATCTGAATGAGTGGGGATCACAAATAAAAGTTTGGCAAGAGATGTTCCTAGCATGTTTTTCCTCTAAGCCAACAGTGTATTCTTGATTAACCTGGGAAGAGAAAAGAGAAAAAACAAATTGAAGATGAGAAGGTAGTCCATGCAGTACTTATGTGCAACGCTTGTAGCATGTTTGTATTCATGACTGAAAACAACCTGACTTGGAATAACCTGACATTTATGAAGTGGTGCTTGACGAATGAATGGCCACACTTCAGCTAACAAAAGAGGAAGAAGACTTTTCAGAATAAAGAAAGAAGTGTTTTAACACTAATTCTCCATAAGGAGTACAATCAAACCTAAGAGGAAGCCTAACAGATGAGACAAACTATCAGGACCAAGAGATGTAAAAAAAAAAATCACGTATTACAAGAACTCACACTTCTCATACAAGAGGATCTGAATCTTTAGAGGGGGGAGTTACTGAAGAATCGGGAGCAGATAATAGTTCAATAGAGAACAACAGGGATGTCAATGTGCCTTGAAAAAAGATAAAACAAATAATATTCCTAATTGATGGCTCTTCTCTGTGAAATGTAGACCAATAGGGTCCAATACAGGGGTGGGTTCTGGATTTCTTTACTGCCGGTTTGCTCAGGGGCACGCTGTGTGGGTACACGCACGTTGTGAGCCACGCATGCATCCATGCGTGCATGCGCAGTACTAAAACAAAGCTTCTGTGCATGCGCAGAAGCAAAAAACAAGATGGCAGCGCCTATGGCACCACCGAGAGAATCAGCTCGGGGGCGTGGCAGGCCTGAGTCGCTGCTGGTTCTAGCGACCCAGGCCGCCAAGTTACTACCGGTTCTATAGAACTGGTCCGAACCGGTAGGAACCCACCTCTGGTCCAATAGCTCATGGTATGCTATCTTCCAGAAGCAAGGACCAGGAATGTGACAAAACAACTCTGAAACTGAGTGCTTCTGTACCAGAGACAAATTCCTTGTGTGGCTAACCACGCTTGGCCAAATAAATAAAGTATAAGAAAACATACCAAGTCCACTGTCAATTAACCTGTGGCATTTAGCCAGTGTGATTTGTGAGTCACTGAGGGCTCTCACAGGTTCTGCCCTACAGATGATCAATGGGACACCCTCTGGTTAATGTTGGGCATCCAAAGAAAAACATTTTCAGGAAGTACTTGTAATTATTTAAACAGAGTTGGTCAAAACGCAAGTCTATCCAGTTTGGGGGGGGGGAGTCCTTGCTACTTCCTTGTTTCCTCTGCAGGGAAGTTGAAAGAAAAAAGAGGAAGAGAAAGAGCAGTTGCAAAGTGGATGGATTTAATTACAATGGTGATAAGGTGCAGTTTTAAAAGACTTGAAGAACAAGATTGGGACCACCAGATCCTCTTGAAGAAAATCTATCTACAGTATGTAGTCTCTAAGAGTTGACACTAATGTGATGGCAGGGAATCACTACTTTACTTGAGCCGAGGTGGCACAGTGGTTAAAGTGCAACACTGCAGGCTACTTCAGCTGACTGCTGGTTCAGCAGTTCAGCTGTTCAAATCTCACCAGGCTCAAGGTTGACTCAGCCTTCCATCCTTCTGAGGCGGGTAAAATGAGGACCCAGATTGTTGGGGGCAATATGCTGAACTCTATAAACCGCTTAGAGAGGGCTGTAAAGCACTATGAAGCGGTATATAAGTCTAAGTGCTATTGCTATTGCTACTTCTTGTCCTGGGGTGAAAATGTGCTGAAAAAAACTTTAATCCAAGATGTTTAACTCAGCAATTACACTTATTTGCATTTCACCTCCTTCTCCCAACCATTTAATTTGTAGCATTTTACAGTGTTCACAAGAAGCCAAATGTGTTAGGAGGGAAAGAGGAGGGTGGGTTGGTCCCTGTCATCAGGTATTAGCATTTTAATTGAATCTTTGTTTGAAAGGGGCACCCTGTTTAGTTTGTCAAAGGACAAGTGAAAAAGCTAATTTCACAGCTCTTGGGAAGGAAAAGACCATTATCTACTTGAATAATTAATATCTTTTGCTTTTGGGTGTATTCAGAGGGGAGACAGAAGTTAAATCTGTGGTTTATTAGTTGTTTAATGGCAAAATCTACTTAATACAGTCATGTGCCAGTTTTCCCAAGACCAAAATACTGGACCAGTATCTGGAAAGATGCCATTTTAAAAATAACAATAATAATAAAGTATGAGCTGTAACAAACAAAAGTTTGAACAGAAAGTTGAAAGAAAAAATATGACAAAAAACTTACAAAAATGGTACAAAAGTTGGATAAGATAATAGTTATTTTGTGTGTTACTTATTTATTTTTCAACCTATATTCTGCCTTGCTTTCAAGAACTCAAGGTGACATATGTAGCACTCAATCCCCATTTTTTTTACCCAGTAGCTCTCTGGTGAGATAGCTTTGAGCTGGCCCAAGATCACCTAGTGAACTCTTGCAACTAAAGTTGGATTAAAATCTGGCTTTCCCTGCTTCAAGTCCATTGCCTGAAAAACTGTCTTCCCTTTCACCTTCCCCTCTTTTGAAATCCATTTTATGACGGTGGTACAGGTAGGCACGTGAATGTGTGTGTATGTTTCAAGAACATAATTAGATAGAAAATGTATAATACTAAAGTTATGTTGGCAGGGATGTCTGGGAGGATTGCGTATGTCAAAAAAGTCAAGATGATGGCGATGACCATGTGATTGAGGTCATGCTCATTTTTATGTGTAAGAGACATAAAAAGAGATGGAGGTTTGAAATCAAGCTCATGGCTTATATCTTGGCTTTCTTTACACACACACACACACACACACATGCAAACACACACACACTTTTCGCATTGATGCCTCTGAATCTTAGGTTCCTCCTTCCTATACTGTACACATATACTGTATAAACCAGTGACCTATTTCAAATGTTAGGTTTGTATTAGGGCAGTGATGGCGAACCTTTTTTGGCTCGCATGCCAAAAGGGTGTGCACGCGCATGCCCAAACCCATGCACACAACCCCTGCACTGCCCCCGTGCATGCGCACAACCCCCCGCTGCCCCCCCATGCATGCACACAGGCTTCACTGAAGCCTCCGGACTCCTGAAGCCTGGGGATTACGAAAAATCAGGGAAGCCTCTTGAAGCCTCCGGAGGGTGAAAACGACCTTCCCTAAGGCCGAAAATCAGCTGGCCAGCGCGCACATGTGCACTGGAGCTGACATAGGGCAACGCCTCGCGTGCCCTCAGATATGGCTCCACGTGTCACCTGTGGCACGTGTGCCATAGGTTCGCCATCACGGTATTACGGAGATAGATAGACAGACAGATAGACAGAATTTAGAATGATTATTTGACTTAATGCAAACTCACCTGTGAAGCAAGAAATAAAAATGAAGCAATACATTTAACAATTCTGTTGAACTCAACCAGGTCCAATAACTAAGTTACTGATAATATAATAAAGTTACTGACTGGATCCATATACTGAGCTCATCCGTGGGTTGCTTAAGTATGATTTTTTAAAAGAATTGATTGGATTCACACTGTATTAGGCTGTAAATCATCACTTAGACAGCAGAGCAGCTGGTGTTATGCACCATAGTAAGTGAAAACAAACACATCATATTAGTACAATATGTTTCTCAAACAATAAGGCGATTCCTTGAATTAAAGCCTTCACACAATGCTTGCCCTGGCTCTCCTATTTGATATTTTCTAGATAACTGCAAACATTACGAGAAGCCAGTGGTGGAGCTTCTAATTTAAATGAAGCTCGACTTGTATTTCAATTCTGTTATCCACAGGCTCCGGGGTTGAGAGCTCCAATTTACAAAATGTTTAGTGGCCTGCAAGCAATCCACAGTTTAAAGTGGCATGTCCTATGAGACCATCTGATTAGGTATGAATGTTGAACCCATATTGCTAACCACTGTACTTCAATTAAATAAAGTAAATATACACATGCACAAATTATCTTTTTGAATACATCACATCTCAGTCAACTGATATTGTATGTGTACCTCTGGAAAAGATTTAGTTCCGTATTCTTGCAGAACTGTAAAGATTGAGTAATCTACTAAAAATAGTTGGCTATTCATTTTTTGTACTTTGTTAGTTCCAGGATGTTAGGTTCTCATACTGAAGAGGCAGGAGGCGAGTGAGTGGCTTCAGCTCTTTATTAGGTCATGGTGGGAAACAACAGCTGTGGCTGGGGTTTAAATAGGATAGCCCTGGCTTGGACCAGGGCCAATCAGGAGCAACCTGTTGATGACAATAAGCTGGACCAGATTTGGAACTTCCAGCTAAGATGTAAATGTAGGGACATAACACAGGATAGCATTAGGCTTGACCAGGGGCGGGTTCCTAAGATTTTACTACCACTCTGTGGGCGTGGCTTATTTTATGGGTGTGGCTTGCCAGTCATGTGACTGGGTGGGAATGGCTTCTCGGACTGCTGAAGGGAGGGGAACTGAGATAGGTCCTGCCGCCCATTCCCTCTCCCCTCAGCAGCTCGAGAAGCCTCAAATGTGTGAAAATGCCTGGGATCATCACCGCACGTTCATGGCTTCTCGGACTGCTAAAGGGAGGGGAATGGAGATAGCTCCTGCCGCCCGTTCTTTCAGCGTCTTACGCGCTCCCTCAGCCATCCTCCCCTGCTTGGACTCACTGTGGGGTAAGAAGGCAGCGCATGCGCAGTGCCGGAAGCTCGGCTTCTGGGCATGCGCAGAAGAAATTTTTTTAAAAAAATAATTTTTTTTTAAAATGGCGGCGCCCAGGCACCGGCAATCGACCACACCGGTACTGTGATGTCACCAGCGGGCTGCTACCGGTGCTATAGAGTGAACCGCACTGGTAGGAACCCACCACTGGGCTTGACGCAGGAAATCAAGGACCACATTCTAAACCTGGATGGGCCAGGATCCAAGTTGAAGGAGATGTGGGTTGATGGCTCAGAGGCATAATTAAGTTCCAAAGCTCTCCGTTCAAAAAATAAAACTATTTTTTTTAAATGAAATGCTGGTCCAACCTACACTTGAAGGATTACAAAAGGGATATTGGCAGTCTTGGGGTAGACTTTGGCTCTTTGGAGGCCTGCAGTAAGAAAGGCAACTAAAAGTGAGTACATACATATAAACTGACAATCACAAACCATATTAGCTGCTAATCTGCATGAGTCACTGAGACATGTAATGCAGCATGACAGAATGATGGAAATTATTACTCACAAAAGGAAATATTTGTAGTAGGACAGCTGCCAGTCATCAACAGATGTACAGGAATAGGTAGGTCAGCCAGATGGGTAATTCTGATCACCAGTGAACATGTCTGAATTCTACCAGATAATGTTACCATCACAATTACAACATATTGAAGCTGCTCTAAAATGTCCTTTGTGGATCAGTAATAACTGAAATTGTGTCAATAACTTAGTCAACTTCCTATCCAAGGCACCCCACCTATTTAGTACCCAGGTGTGCCTACTTACCAGAAAACTGCAGAGTTTGTTATGCAACAATTTTCTCAATATTGTTTTCAAAGAGCATCAAAAATCTAAAGTCAGTGGCAACTCACAAAAGCTTATATCTACTTTTAAAAAATGGTTAGTCAGAAAAAGTGCTACCAGGCTCCTTCAGATTTCTATCAAAGTGAATATCTCTCTTGTTTGTTAAAAGGGGCTTTTTCAACTGCAATGCATTTGCAAATGAAACTTGCTCATCATAAAGCAGGCAAAAAAGGGACTACAAATCAGTTATTATGTTGATGTAGCTGTGGCCATTACTATTAACCTTGTGTGATACATTGGGATGAGCAGTAGCCCAGAGTCACTGCGTAAACCTTATGTAAATGTGATAGAGAAATAAATACATAAACAGTGGCTTGCAAAAATTAATGTAGAAATCCTTGGCTGAATGGAGAATAATAGTGTGTGTGTGAAGATTTTAATTGAAGATATATATATATATATATATATATATATATATATATATATATATATATGTATGTATGTATGTATGTATGTATGTATGTATGTATGTATGTATGTATGTATGTATGTATGTACGTACGTACGTACGTACGTACGTATGTATGTATGTATGTATGTATGTATGTGTATATATATATATATATATATATATATATATATATATATATATATATATATATATATATATATATATATATATATATAATCAGCTACCTTCAATTAAAATCTTTACACACACACACACAGAGTATATATATATATATACATTCATCTACCTTCAATTAAAATCTCTTTTATAAGGAAGGCTAAATTAAGACAACTTAGCAGAACCAGTAACAACAATAACATCATCAAATCAGCATTCCTTGTTTTTAAAATAGTAAAGTGTCTGTATTTAAATAAAGCATCAAGATGTTTGTGGGCAAAAATTCTGATAAGGTGCTTATCAAAGATTGCATTCAACCCAGTGGATGTAATTTACATAATACAATCAGCGCATGTGTTGCAAAAAGATAAATATCATTAGTTTGCTACACTTACATCAAAGTCTCTTCAATCATAATAAATAAAAGTAAAAGACCTTTTTGTGTTGGAAATCACAATGTAGCTCCCATCAGCAGACTAAGAGCATATCTGCACTTGCACACAAACTCGTCCAGTCCTCTGCTCAAGCCAGCTTGACTCTAAATCTCCACAAGAAAATGTTGCATGGACTGAGACCCCTCACAACAAATTTATATTTACATGGTTAAGGCATAAAATGCATGGTTGCAGGTCCAGCATTATTATTTTTTAAAAAAAGTTTTCTTTCTTGACTTTAAGGGCTTTTGGACACATACATATACAGTACTTATTTTCACCATAATAATAGCACAGTAGGTTTCATTTTTTTTCCTTGTAACCCTGACATTGCTAGCTCAAATCTCACTGTGAATGGCTTTTCTAAAATGTATATATTTTTTCATTCCAAACACTTCTTTTCTCTCTTTGCTGCATTGTTGCTTTTTTGTTGTTGTTTGTTTATTTCAGTGGGTTAGCAGTCATATGGCCTGTTTAGAAGATGGAAGTGAAAGTTTTATTTTTGCTGAAATTAGTTTGCAGAGGATAGAAACAGTCAAGGCGACAGAGGGAGGAAATCAATAGAAGAGAACATTTGTAGCTCAGGATTGAAATGTGCTCTCTGAGCTTGGCTGTTTTCTTGCAGATGTTTCATTACCAAACTAGGTAACATCATTAGCTCCTTGATTACTGTTGGCTTATTTTGTCTGAGTTAGTGGTTCCTTGATTGGGATATTGTTTGCTTCTTGGTTGTTGGTCTAGTGCAGGGGTGGGTTCCTCTTACCTGGCTACCGTTGCGTTGCGCGTACATCATCACATTTCACATGCGCACGCTCGCTATGTGCGCACATCCCCTTGTGCGATTTTGCTTCTGCGCATACGCAGGAAGCAAAAAACCACTGAAATGTCATGAGGGGACGCGCGTGTGCACGCGATTTCGGCAAAATCTCGCGTCCCTCACAAGATGTTGTTTCCGCGCATGCGCAGGAAGCAAAAAAAGGCCCAAAACTCAGAAAAAAATGGTGCCACACGACGGACCGGCGAAGACGGCACCGGAGCCATCGCGTGCAAATTGCGCAATCAGCGGGTCTCTACCGGAATGGCGCACTGGACCGCACCGGTAGGAACCCATCACTGGTCTAGTGTTAATCTCTGCTCAAAGGGAAGAAAAATGTGCTTCTAAAACCAACCAAAGAGAGACCCACAATGGTTGCTTTCAGACTGAGGGAAGGATCAAAACAGAGTGATTGTCTGTTTTTACCCTCCAGAAACAGCAGAAAATGGTGTTAAGTCCAGATTCCCTTTCAGTCTGGTCTACTGAATGTTTACTGATGCCTCTTCACGGTAGATCTATGGAGCCTCCTCTATCTCTTTACAGAAGTTTCATTTCCCTTTTGCCATGTCTATCAGGAAAGCCTGAGCCATCCCTCCAGTCTTCTCAGTGTCATGAGGTGCCTTTTCGGGCCTTGGATTCCTCCTCCCCAACTTTTAAAAGGTAAAAAGCTTAGCCCACAAATGCTGTTTCATCTTAAAACTGGGCTCAGAGAGCAGGCCAAAAGGTATATTCTATACAGTGGTGGGTTGCTCCCGGTTCGGCCCGGTTCTGCGAAACTGGTAGTGGTGGCGGGAGGCTCCGCCCACCCACCTGGGACGCTTCTGCGCATGCACAAAAGCATTGTGCGCACTCGTGCGAGCGCGAACCAGTAGCAACAGGTTTTAGAACCCACTACTGATTCTATGTCTGATCAACAGTGCCCAAAGTTATGAACTTGATATTTATGCAAATTTTTTAGCTTGCATTAGTCTCAGAGAGGAAGTATTATTATTTTTGGGGTAAATAGAAATAGACAATGTATTAGCCAAATGTGTGTTTTTTTATTATTCTTCCATCCTAAAGATCCCAGAGAGGTATGCGGATAAATAACTAAATACAATTTTCAATGACAACTTGTCATAAAATAATAAAACAGCAAGAATGTAGCCATTAAAGCAAAGTTCACTTAACAAGGCAGTTGTCATTAGAAACGGCACAGGGTCTAACCATACATCTCTAGGGAGAGGATGCCATGTACACAGCACTTCAGAATAGTCTAAAGAAAAGGCTTATAAATTATTCCAACAACACATTATGGTGGTTCAGGGTTATTACCTCTACATTTTAATTGGGATCTTGTGGGTATGAAACAAAGGAACTCAGATGCCTTATTAAACCAGTATCTAGGAAAAGAGATGTTCCTAAGTTCATCTGAATCTTCTTCTGGCATTTCTTTGAACTTATTAGAACTTAAAACTATTGTAGAGAGAGGCCATGTACAACACCCTTGCCCCAGTGTCTTAACTCTGCATAACTGCCATGGGTTCAGGCCTTTACATGGCCTGAAGATGTACCCACAAAATTTACTTGAATGCAAGTGCAGTTTCTCACATTTTGAGACTCCACTTGATTGGGGTGCTTGATTATGTGGAGATTTATATTTGTATTGTATCTGACTGGGGAATTCTGGCAGTTGAGGTCCACACGTCTCACAGATGCCAAGTTTGAAAAGCACTGGTGGAGAGGGCATGACCAGTGTGAGCAATTTCTTCCTCATGACCCAGTGTCATGTTTTCAGGCAATCGGACTAGGACTAGAGATACAAATGGCCATAAATTGCATTCATGATCAATATCTATCCATAACCTGGCTTCTAGGCATCATGAGAGGAAACAGCCAGTGCATTTATAGACCTCAAACATGTCAATTTAAACCATAGCAACCCCATTAGGAGAAGTCTGCTGTATATGAGGGGAGCTTTATTATTGTCGGTAATCTCTCTTTCTCGCTTGCTTTCTTGGAGAATTAAAGCTGGAAAAGGATCTGCAGAGGAAATGTGCATTCATCTTTGTATTACATTTACATAATTGTTTGTATTGTTTTTTTTCAATCATATTCAAATTATTCTGACTGAAAAATTACCACAACAAAGAGCTTTGAAAAACTCTACGGTCGGTGAAGCATGCGTTTATTCTACCCACCATTTATTTTAACAATATTTTTCTTAATCTGTACAAGTGTAGTTCTCAACAAAAACTTTGAGCACGGCTGTTTAAAATGTTTACATTTGTTCTAAATGGAACAAACGGACTCCCGCCCAGAGTCTCTGTGGAGTGGGCGGCATACAAGTGCGGAAAATAAATAAATAAATAAATAAATAAATAAATAAATAAATAAATAAATAAATAAATAAATAAATAAATAAATAAATAAATAAATAAATGAGTGAGTGAGTGAGTGAGTGAGTGAGTGAGTGAATGAATGAATGAATGAATGAATGAATAAATAAATAAACAAACAAACAAACAAACAAACAAACAAACAAACAAACAAACAGGAATACATTTCTATGAAAGTATATATAATCCCAACTTTTGATCCTTGATCCTTTCTTTTTTTTCTTTTAGTTTTGTCCCTGATTCACTTTTCTTTTTCTGCTGGGTTTCATTTTTCAGTATAAAAAGAAAAAGAAACATCTACCATTAGAGAGGTTCTTTTTATTTTGTTTTCTTCAGCTTTATGAATTTAACTTTTACACAGAAAAATCTATACAGCTGAACTTTTAGAAATGAGAACTAGAAAAAGAGGAACAAAAGAGAGCACAATAAATACGCAATCCTATATTTGAGTTTTGGCATCTGAGGAGCAATTGAATTCAATGGAACCCTAAATGCACTGCCACTATGCCATCGCCATTAGTAGAACTGCCAAAGTATGTTGGCTGAGCATTTAGCTACTGTAACTGCCAAAGGTGCCAACTCAGATGCAGAATGCATATTCTGTCATCTCAGACACAATCCACACAGAGGTGGATTCCAGTTACCTTTGCTACCGGTGCACATCGCGACGTTTTGTGCGTCCTATTGCACGATTTTACTTCTGCGCATGCTCAGAAGGATGTTTTAGCACAAAACACAGCTGAGGAGCTGCTCAGCTGTGCTTCGGATAAAAAAAATAAAGGTCGGTTTTAACCCGGGGGTGGGCGGGAGGGCTTTTTTTCAAAGCAGAGGACGAGGAGAAGCCATCCAAACACAAACAAATTGCTGAAAATTCCAAAAAAAAGATGGCGGCACCCACGGACCAGCACAGACAGGATTATGTCACCAGCGGGCCGCTACCGGTGCACACGTACTGGTGCGCACCGGTAGGAACCCACCCCTGAATCCACATCTCTACAAAGCAGAATTGCACTTTGTCACATGCCCAGAGAATCAGATATCCCACCTCACCTCATTATAGATGTTTTTGGTCTTTTTGAAACTGAGGCAATGCTCACAGAGGATTTACGCACCTAATCTGGGAAAAAGTGCTGGATTAACAGAATTTCTCATCAGTCTCATATCAAAATTCAGAATCTCTAGGGAAAAGAAAAATTTAGGTTCAAGAAAGATCTTTGTCAGTTTTGTTAACTATGTGTTTCTGTATTTGTGCTGAAGTCTGATGGATTAATGTTCTTTATTTCTCCTCACAAATCAAAAAAATCTCAGCCTTTTATTCACATTTCAGACTGTGCATGAAAATATAAGCTTTTCTTTAGGCATCTGTATATTAACCTGGTATCTTATCAACATTGCTTTCAAGAATCTGCAAACTAAATTCCTAATTGTAGCAGATCTGTGTGTAATTTGCATGGACAATTATTATTATTTTTTATTTTATTTTTTGCATTTTCTGAGCCTGAGTCATATATCTATATATAGTGCTATATATCTCCTTCAACACAGAATATTTGTGTTTTAACTGTTTAATGTTTTTTTACAGTATCTTCTTACTTTTTTTAAAAAATAAATATTTATTTTGTTTATCTCCTATGAGATGAGTCTACAGAGAAAGGAGAAAAACTGGCATAAATATCTAGTCATATGCTTTTAAAATTACACAACTGCATCTTTTTCTTTTTTGCATTTTTATCATTTCATTGCCAGATAAGAAATATAGGCTGTTAGAGCTAAATATTTCTCACATCAAAGTTAAAAGGAAGACACATGATGAGGTACCCCGTGGGAGATGGGAGATGGCAATGGGAGGTACCAAGCTGCTACCTGAGCCAAGGTAAAGACCAGGGGCTTCTGGGAGAAAAGGCTTTTGGCTTCCAGGCTTTCATCAATGGACTCAACTATTCTGCCATAGTGAAGCCATAGCAGCAGTATGGCTCAATAGGATTACCCGTATTTTTCGGAGTATAAGATGCACCTTTTTACCCCCCAAAAGAGGGTGAAAACTTGGGTGCATCTTATACACCGAATGTAGCCCCACCCACCCAGCCACTCCCACCCTTTGGCCTCTGTCTTCCAGCAATTTACCTGCTTGCAGCAAAGAGGGAAGAGCCTGTAAAGCCAAGCAAGTCATTATCAGCTTCCCGATCTACAGCTGATTTGCCACGTGCTAATAGCTGGGAGAGACACGCAGATTTTTATTTTCTGCTGAACTGGAAGCAAGGGGGTAAGTGAATAACTATAAATGTCTGTAGATTGTCAAATTATTAGACTTATTTTTTAAAGACTGCGTTATTATTTGCTTTTCTGACTGCTTTGTTAGCTTTGCTGGCTGTGGAATTCTGGGAGTTGAAGTCCACAAGTCTTAAAGTTGCCAAGGTTGGAGACCCCTGTTCTTGACAACTTAACAAAATAAACTTTTTAAAATAAATGCTTGCTCTGAAGAGGCCCAGTGCTATTGTATCTTCTCTTAAATAACAAAGAATAATGTATACTTCCAGAAATTTTAATTAATTTTAACAGCTCTGTACAAGTATAGTCTGAAATGTAACAGTGTCCTGTTTAGTATTAGAGTTAAATCCTGACTTACTTTGGAGTAGATCTATTTAAATAATTGGGAGGAGATAGTGTGACTACATTTAAGAAAACTTTCTGGCATAATGTACATTTCTCCAATTATTTGCTATTTCTATGGGTCAGGCACACATGCACAGAAATACACAGCAAACAGTGTATATCATATGTAAGGTGACCAGACATCCCGGTTTTGGCTGGACAGTTCCGCTTTTTAATAATTTGTCCCGTGTCCCGCGGCGTTTCAAAAAAGTCCTGCTTTTTGAATTTGAATTTGCCCTGCACACCCCTCTGCCTCCTGCCTCGCCTGCCTCCTCCTGCCAGGCGGGGAGGGAGGGCAGTGAGAGGGGCAGCGGCGGTCTTGCCTGTTCATCGCCGCAGAGTCGAAGAAGCTGGTGGCATTCGTGGCGCGGGGCTTCCCCTGCCCACTTTCCCCGGCCGCCGGGACGCCGCCATTTGCGTTCTTTTGCCCTCTGCGCAAGCAGAACGCTTTGCACATGCGCAGAGGGCAAAAGAATGCAAATGGCAGCGTCCCGGCGGCCGGGGAAAGTGGGCGGGGAAAGCCCCGCGCCGCGAACGCCACCAGCTTCTTCGGCGACGAATAGGCAAGACAGCACGAGTAGGAACCCACCCCTGGCTGCGATGAAGGGGGGGGGTGTTGGGGGGTGCACAAAGCTGCAGGATAAGAGAGACAGACCCCTCCCATCTTGCTCCCCTAGTAACCCCCCCCCCAATCAATGGTGTCCCGCTTTACAAATATTAAAATCTGGTCACCTTAATCATCTGTGCTGTTTGCTGTTTGGCAAATTGCTGGGAGGCAGAGGCCTTTTTTCCTTGTTTTCCTCCCCCAAAACTAAGGTGCGTCTTATACTCTGGTGCGTCTTATACTCCGAAAAATACAGTAAGTCAGGAGAACTAAATCAATAGCTCAACAATGGCACACATTTATACTATTTTCTCTATTTGTGGAGCTCAGAGCCACTTGCCCTGACCACGGGGCAAGAATTTCTCCCCTTGATTACAAGAGTGAAAGAAAGCATAAAGCTCTTATGTATGTTCAACTCTGCAGGATAAATTTAATCATGTTTGCTTCATTACCCTTTTAGCTGGTTGCTGTCTGATGGTTGTTTGAAAGAAAGTTGGGGGGGGGGGGAATTGCCAGTCATTTTGAGAAAACTAAAAGCGGAAAATAATAGTCTGACTCGGCTTTGTCATTCAAGCACATCCATAATTAGCAGGTTGAAGTGAGATGCAGAAAATGTTCTGATGAACTGCTAAACTTGACGGAAGAGATTAAAAAGTACCCCGTCTCTCTCTCTCTCTCTTTCTCTACATCATTTAGGCTCCTACTGCATTTGCTATTCTTCTGCTTCCTGTGCAATTATCAAGCAGGATCTTTCAGACCATTCATCAGTTGTAATTGGCTCATATATACTGCAGGAGCTCTTGCTAAAAACCTAACCCATCATTTTGCATCATCCAACTCCTGTATTGTCCCTCTTTTGTCCTTCAGAGTGTGGAGCAGGAAAAGAGCTCTCTTTTCTCTCAATTTTCCATAAATAAATATGGACATCCATCCATGCACACACAGAAACACATATAGTACACAACTCAATTAAAAAAAAACCTTAAGATCTTCTTGATCTTAATTAATCTTGATCATCTTGATTAATTATCTATATTGTATTTAGATTTATCTCAGGTAAATATGACAATGCCATATAGCAATAGCAATAGCACCCAGAGGTGGGATTCAGCCGGTTTGGACCAGCCGGGGTGAACCAGTAGTTCCGATGACCATCTGGCCCCTCCCACCCCACCCTGCCCCCTCCAGGAGTCCCCATGCAGCCCGTTTTGGATCCCAGATAAGTGCAGGGGGCGTGTGGAGCCTGTGGAGGTGGAAAATGGGCCTTCCAGAGGCCTGTGGAGGGCAAAAATGGGCCTATTTCCAGTCTCCGGAGAGCCTCTGGAGCCCGGAGAGGTGGAAAATGGCCCCTCCAGAGCCCATTTTTGCTCCCAGGAGGCTGCAGGGAGGCCTACTAGGCCCAAAACAGGGCGCGGGGGACACAAGCCCTGCAAGCAGGAGAATGGATCTGGAAAGCAGGTTAGTGAGGAAATGGTGGTTGCTCTGGACTGATGTGGAAGTGGGGATTTTGCATTATGATTGCTCATAAGTAGGAACCAGTAAAAAGGAATGGAAAAATCCTTATCTGTGGATCAGTGTTTTTCAGTCTTGGCAAGTTTAAGATGGGTGAACTTCATGCTGCCTGGGGAATTCTGGGAATTGAAGTCCATGCACCTTAAAGTTGCCAAAGTTGAGAAGCTCTACACTAGAGTTTAGGATTTTCCATTCCTGTTTTATTTTGGTGCAATTAAATAAATAATTTATTTATTTATTTCCTTAACAAATAGTAATTTGTTATTTCCTTAACAAATAGTAATTAAAGCGATATGAACCATTGCTGGACTTTTTGTGAGAAACTGAAATTAAAAGTTGATCTGTGCTTTGATGATTAGAAATGGAATTATGGAAATAATGTAGACAAATGTTAATCTTAGAGTAAGAGTTTGATATATTTTGTACTTATATCTGTACCAAAGGAACTTGGAAGTCATTCTTTTTCAGTTTTCCTTCTTTTCTTCTTTCTTTCTTACACTTTCACTCTTTTTCTTTCCTGAGCCTTTTCTTTTTTCAAATCTGTTTTTTATTTGTTTATCCCTTAGCTTTGTATTTTTTTAATGTATGAAGGATCAAATACTCAGCCATTATAATTCTACATTCCTTATTTACAGAAATCATATCAAAATTTAGAATGAAATCCACTGGGAGCCATCTCATATAAGGCAGGCTCTGAGTCCCTTTAACCAAAAAGTGTTTATCAATAGAAGAGAATATTTGTAGCTCAGGGTTGAACTGTGGGGTCCTTTGTGCTCTCTGAGCTTGATGGTTTTCTTGTAGATGTTTCATTGCCAAACTAGGTAACATCATCAGTACTAGAAGGGAGTGGAGTTTGCTCTTATTTTCATATACTAGTGGCTTCCCCCTGTCAGTGTTGATCAGTTGCTTCACAAACAGTGTTTTGATTGGTGCCAGGTCTCTACAGCCTCAGGCAGAGAAGGGCTATTCTGCACCCCTCCCTCAAAAGTTCTTTAAAATAGTTTCTCAGCATTACTTTAGGAACCTCCAACATGCAAACTGTGGTTACTCATCCTAAAATGAATCCTCTTTATCTGGAGCTTCAAAATTTGCTGTTTGCTAGGAAGATGTGTAGCTAAAAGTCAGTCTACATTTAGTGTACGTCTGACTTTGTGGATATTTCTTCATAACCAAACAAAAGTGTATTTTCTGTGCAGTTCACACCCCTTGCTCACTGGGTCTGGATGTCACAAAGCAATGCCCACATTTTGTAATTAACCCCCACGCCCCATTTTGACTGGCAGAGTGCTGCAGGAGGCTGAATGCTGTCACACACCCTGTCCACGCCCACCCAGCCACGCTCACCCACCCAGTCATTAGGGCACAGAACCGGTTGTTAAAAAATTTGCAGCCCACCACTGAATAGCACTTAGACTTCTATACCACTTCACAGTGCTTTGCAGACCTCTCTAAGCGGTTTACAGCGTCAGCATATTGCCCCCAACAATCTGGGTCCTCATTTTACCGACCTCGGAAGGATGGAAGGCTGAGTCAACCTTGAGCCTGGTGAGATTCGATCTGCCAAATTGCTGGCAGCCGGTGATCAGCAGAAGTAGTCTGCAGTACTGCACTCTAACCACTGCGCCACTGCGGCTCGTATAATGCTATTAAAGTCATATGTGTCTTCTCCTCCCCAAAAAATCAAATTTTTGATTCCATCAAAATCATGACTACTTATTTTCTTTAGTGCCTCAGCAGTCAAGAAACAAAACAGCTCTATTGACATGTTTGCTAGAATCTGCTGGTATCTCTGGTTATGTTCAGAAAAGAGGGAGAAGACAGACAGAATTTACTTTTTGCTCCCCCAAAAAACTTCATAAGCAATGCCTATCTATCAGGCTGATACTTCTTTTATATTGGATCTTACAATTGTAATAGTGTGCTGTTGAATATGGTAACTCTTCAGGTTATACGTGAGTGAGCCCTTCAAGGTAAACCAGATTAGGAAATCAAGGTGTATGAATGTTAATAGAATGTTTATTTTAGGGTTATAGTAATAGAATCTTGTAAGTCTGAATGCGCCTCACCCCTCTCTGCCTTTATCTTTAAGAAAACTAGAGAGGGTCAAGTCAGGTTTGTTGTCTTAGTTGCGGCTCTTCCTCTTGTTCCTTGTGATTATGCTTACATCCCTTTACATTGTGTGTGCATAAGTGACTAACAGACTGAGACCATGTTTACATATACCGTACCACTAAGCCACAACTTATATAACCATAACTTGTTGACTAAATCACAGCTGGCTGATTTTACACAATGTATTGTTTAAACTTCATAAATCACCTTATAGCTTAGCATGATCTGTAAGTACTGTTTGCAATGCACTTTGAGACAAATCTACAGATTGTCCTTGGCTTACAGTACATTCATTTGTTCAGAGACTAGTCAAAGCTAAATGTAAAGCGCTCCAAACTCGACTGCAGAAAATATGACTTCAGCAACAGAGTGATCAATGCCTGGAATGCACTACCTGACTCTGTGGTTTCTTCCCCAAACCCCAAAAACTTTAACCTTAGACTGTCTACAGTAGACCTTTCCCCATTCCTAAGAGGTCTGTAAGGGGCGTGCATAAGCGCACCACTGTGCCTACCGTCCCTGTCCTACTGTCCCATTGTCCTCTTTTATCGTTACTTTTTACTTATGTTTATACAAACTACTACTATCCTATACATGTTTGACAAATAAATAAATAAATTAAATAAATAAATAAATAAATAAAGCTATGGCAGTGCTGAAAAAAATGGATTCGACCAGTCCTTGAAGTTCTCACTATTGCAGTATCCCCATGATCACATGATCATGAACAGGAAGCTCATGTGCCTCACTCGCAATTACAATGCCATAGGGAGTCATGGTCACATGATTGCCATTTGAAACCTTCTTTGCTGGCTTCCCACAAGCAACGTCAATGGGGAAACCAGTAGGGAAGGGTTGCAAGTTGCTCTGGTAAGTCACTTCTGCTTTTTCTTTTGCCCATAGCATCCCTGCCCTGCCCATGTACAGCTGTGCCAGCCCTCCTTTCTGACTTCCCATGTCTCACATGCAGGCTGCATTGGCCCTCCCTTGGCTCCTGTCTGCACTTCCAATAGAATACCTTATTCCACCAGACTTGAAATATTGGGATTAGACAATTTAGAACTACGTCGCCTTCGATCTGATCTAAATGTAGTTCATAAAAATCATATACCAAAATGTCCTTCCTGTCAATGATTACTTCAGCTTCAACCGCAAAAATACACGAGCTCATAATAGATTCAAACTTAATGTAAACTGCTCCAAACTGCAGAAAATACGACTTCAGCAACAGAGTGGGCAATGCCTGGAATGCACTACCTGACTCTGTGGTTTCTTCCCCAAACCCCAAAAACTTTAACCTTAGACTGTCTACAGTCGACCTCACCCCATTCCTAAGAGGTCTGTAAGGGGCGTGCATAAGCGCACCACTGTGCCTACCGTCCCTGTCCTACTGTCCTATTGTCCTCATTTATCTGTACTTCTTTGCTTATGTTATGTTTATACAAACACCTACTATCTTGTACATGTTTGAAAAACAAATAAATAAAATAAATAAATAAATAAATAAATAACTTTGCAAGGATCACACAATTACAGTGCAAAACCATGGAAAGATGCAGCATTCTTAAATAGGTATGCCCCTCCAAACAACCCTTTTTACTTTGTATCTGAAACATTGCAGATCCCTAAGCTACCGGCTCATGGCTTGACAAACTTTGCTTCTAGTCT